>JARNME010000404.1:58321537-58466900 GCA_030179655.1 Scaptomyza flava
GGTTCAATGCTTCTAAGAGTAATTAGAAACAAAATCGAAGGACAAGCAAATATAATGCTTAACGAAACAGGAACTGTCTTAAACTGGGACGAAATAAAAAACGCCTTGCTCGTTCACTGTGCAGATAGGCGTGACGAACAAACATTAATGCACGAGTTGCATGGACTATTACAAAAACGATTTTCAATACACAGACTTTATGAACAAGTGACAGCTATTAGAACAACCTTGTTCCGTCTCACAGACACCAAGGACTCCGAACCGATACTAATTAGAACAAAGAAACAGTTCTTCGCCGACACCTGTCTAAACACTTTCTTGACTGGCCTGCCTGGCCCATTAGGAGCTACAATACGATCAATGAGACCGATAAACTTACATGACGCATACGACTGGGCTATAAAAGAAAGGGACACTTACATGTTAGACACGCAACGTAGGCAAGACAACGATAGACGTTATAGAAACCAACCCTCAAACCCATATATCCGCAACCAAAATTCTAATCGACAAAATAACCAACAGGGCTACATCCAACAGGGCTACAACCAACAGGGCTACAACTAACAGGGCTATAATCAACAGAAAAACTATCAGCAGAAAAACAATCAACAAAATAGCAATGGCTATCAAAAGAACTATTATCAGGGCGCAAAAAGACAAGGAGTGAATAGGGCTATTAAAGCAGCACCTTATACACAACAAGACAATAGAACAAATTCTAACTTCCATAACATGGAACAAACCAATGAATTACACAATATTGATGAAGCATCAAATTTTCCAAAACAAGCCTCAAATCCCAATCAGGTTACTTGAATCAGAATAACCACGGACCAATGCTACCATACATAATATTATCCATACAAAATAAAAAACTACGGTTTTTAATAGACACAGGTGCATCAGTCTCGTTCATTAACCCTAACATTATTCCAGAAACGGAACAAATAATTCTCACAGACCCTTTGGTCATCAAAACAGCACTAAACGTGCACAACTTATACAAAAAAAACAACAATGACTCTATTCGAAGAATTCGGCAGCAATCAAAACTTTTCATTAGCCTTATTCCATTTTCATGACTATTTTCATGGCCTCATTGGCATGGACATTTTAAAAAATATAAATGCTATCGTCAACCCAGCTGACGAAGTATTACAAACAAACAACTTTACCTTGCAATTACACCAAAAAGCCAACCCAGCCTCCGAAATTCACGTTATAGAAGAGTTATCAAAAAATCTAATTCAATTGCCCGTAAACGTTGAAAACGGCTTTTTCATTTGTGAAACCATTCAAATCAATGATGAATTGATGATTGCCGGGGGATTGTACGAAGCTAAGAATAACGAGAGTGTAATTGAAGTAATAAACTATTCAGAACACAAACAAAATCTCGTTTTAGATACACAATTAAAAGTGAACAAATACACAAAGGACGACTACATCGAATTTGAACCCATAAGGAACAAAAATATACAGCATAGCCACAAATCTACTTACAACATTCAAAAACTTCAGACCGAACACTTGAACTCTGAAGAATTAACAGCGTTAAAGAAACTCTGTTCTACATTTTCGAATATATTCTATCAAGAAACAGAAAAATCAACATTCACAAACCTGTTAAAACACAAAATAACAACAACTGACGATATTCCGATCGCTACGAAACCCTTTAGGTACAGCAAAACAGAAAGTAACGAATTACAAAAACAATTAGCCAAATTGCTAGAACAAAATATCATCAAGCACAGCCATAGCCCTTGGAGCGCACCCATTTTCTTAGTCCCCAAAAAATCAAACGAAAACACAAAGAAGTGGAGATTAGTAGTAGACTATAGGAAATTAAATGAGAAAACTAGAAAAGACAAATATACTTTCCCTACCTAAAAAATAAAATGAATCAATTCATAAATAACTGCGACATTTGCCAAACCTTGAAATACGACAGACAACCGCAAAAGATTAAATACCAAATAACCGAAGCCTCGTCCAGCCCCCTTTCAATCGTACATATCGATATTTATACAATCAATGCCAAGACAATACTGACCATAATGGACAAGTTCTCTAGATTCGCTTTCGGGTTCACAATTCCAACTAGAGACTGATTAAATATTGTCAGATCAGTCAGAAGTTTCATAAACCTTTTGGGCATCCCCAAGAAACTAATATTTGACCAAGGCGCCGAATTCTCAGGAAAACTATTCAAAGATCTTTGTGAGCAATATCAAATAATCGCGCACGGCACCTCGTTCCAGCAGTCTTCGAGCAATGCCCCAGTAGAAAGACTACACTCCACTCTGACCGAAATATACCGTATCATCACCGAGAAAAAGAAACAAGAAAAAACGACTATTAATCATGATGATATACTAACGGAAACTTTCATTACATATAACAATATGATTCATTCAGCTACTAAACTGACACCACACGAACTTTTCACCGGACGTACGCATACATTTTTAAAAGATATTGTCTTTAATAACGAACACGACTATTTGAAAGAATTAAACGAATTCAGAGAAAAACTTTATAAAGACATACAAGAAAAAGTACAGAAGACAATTTCTCTTAAGAGTGGCTGTTGCACCTGCTTTTGAAAACAGTCTCTCCGCGGGTACTGATGTTCCCATTAAATGGCAATACTTGTTGGCAAGAGAGCAAAGCTTTGGACTTTGGACTTTGCACTGTTTTCATTTCGACCCAAGCATCAATGACATTGCGCTTTAGTTCCAGATTTTGAGCATTTAGGCCCAATATCTCAATGTCCGGTTAGTCAACTTGTTCTAAGTTTAGTCGAATTTGAGTCTCTCAATGCTCGGTTAGGGGTATATAAGAAACAAACTAACTGGAAGGCTGGGTCTCGGTTAAAATTACAGCTCGTTGAAGTCACGATATATCGATAAGAATCATCGATAAAGCAAACATCTGTCCCTTGAATTGTATATTTATTTTGTTATTAAAGAAAAATGGCATCGCACAGCATATTTGTCCTTCAAGGCTTTCCACGAACGACTAACACCAGCTTGCGCAGTGAACTGAGCAGCAAGTTTCTGCCAGGCTTCACGTAACGGCGTCGCTCTTCTTGCACTATAAAATATGCTGATTCGACTTCACTAGTTCCATCAACAAATGCTCCTCAGAAAGCGAAAAGTTTTTCCCACGGAACCGTTTGCAATCAGACCACACTCCTTACGGTTCAATGCTTCTAAGAGTAATTAGAAACAAAATCGAAGGACAAGCAAATATAATGCTTAACGAAACAGGAACTGTCTTAAACTGGGACGAAATAAAAAACGCCTTGCTCGTTCACTGTGCAGATAGGCGTGACGAACAAACATTAATGCACGAGTTGCATGGACTATTACAAAAACGATTTTCAATACACAGACTTTATGAACAAGTGACAGCTATTAGGACAACCTTGTTCCGTCTCACAGACACCAAGGACTCCGAACCGATACTTATTAGAACAAAGAAACAGTTCTTCGCCGACACCTGTCTAAACACTTTCTTGACTGGCCTGCCTGGCCCATTAGGAGCTACAATACGATCAATGAGACCGATAAACTTACATGACGCATACGACTGGGCTATAAAAGAAAGGGACACTTACATGTTAGACAAGCAACGTAGGCAACACAACGATAGACGTTATAGAAACCAACCCCCAAACCCATATAACCGCAACCAAAATTCTAATCGACAAAATAACCAACAGGGCTACAGCCAACAGGGCTACAACCAACAGGGCTACAACTATCAGGGCTATAATCAACAGAAAAACTATCAGCAGAAAAACAATCAACAAAATAGCAATGGCTATCAAAAGAACTATTATCAGGGCGCAACAAGACAAGGAGTGAATAGGGCTATTAAAGCAGCACCTTATACACAACAAGACAATAGAACAAATTCTAACTTCCATAACATGGAACAAACCAATGAATTACACAATATTGATGAAGCATCAAATTTTCCAAAACAAGCCTCAAATCCCAATCAGGATACTTGAATCAGAATAACCACGGACCAATGCTACCATACATAATATTATCCATACAAAATAAAAAACTACGGTTTTTAATAGACACAGGTGCATCAGTCTCGTTCATTAACCCTAACATTATTCCAGAAACGGAACAAATAATTCTCACAGACCCTTTGGTCATCAAAACAGCACTAAACGTGCACAACTTATACAAAAAAACAACAATGACTCTATTCGAAGAATTCGGCAGCAATCAAAACTTTTCATTAGCCTTATTCCATTTTCATGACTATTTTCATGGCCTCATTGGCATGGACATTTTAAAAAATATAAATGCTATCGTCAACCTAGCTGGCGAAGTATTACAAACAAACAACTTTACCTTGCAATTACACCAAAAAGCCAACCCAGCCTCCGAAATTCACGTTATAGAAGAATTATCAAAAAATCTAATTCAATTGCCCGTAAACGTTGAAAACGGCTTTTTCATTTGTGAAACCATTCAAATCAATGATGAATTGATGATTGCCGGGGGATTGTACGAAGCTAAGAATAACGAGAGTGTAATTGAAGTAATAAACTATTCAGAACACAAACAAAATCTCGTTTTAGATACACAATTAAAAGTGAACAAATACACAAAGGACGACTACATCGAATTTGAACCCATAAGGAACAAAAATATACAGCATAGCCACAAATCTACTTACAACATTCAAAAACTTCAGACCGAACACTTGAACTCTTAAAGAAACTCTGTTCTACATTTTCCAATATATTCTATCAAGAAACAGAAAAATTAACATTCACAAACCTGGTAAAACACAAAATAAGAACAACTGACGATATTCCGATCGCTACGAAACCCTTTAGGTACAGCAAAACAGAAAGTAACGAATTACAAAAACAATTAGCCAAATTGCTAGAACAAAATATCATCAAGCACAGCCATAGCCCTTGGAGCGCACCCATTTTCTTAGTCCCCAAAAAATCAAACGAAAACACAAAGAAGTGGAGATTAGTAGTAGACTATAGGAAATTAAATGAGAAAACTAGAAAAGACAAATATACTTTCCCTACCTAGAAAATAAAATAAATCAATTCATAAATAACTGCGACATTTGCCAAACCTTGAAATACGACAGACAACCGCAAAAGATTAAATACCAAATAACCGAAGCCTCGTCCGGCCCCCTTTCAATCGTACATATCGATATTTATACAATCAATGCCAAGACAATACTGACCATAATCGACAAGTTCTCTAGATTCGCTTTCGGGTTCACAATTCCAACTAGAGACTGATTAAATATTGTCAGATCAGTCAGAAGTTTCATAAACCTTTTGGGCATCCCCAAGAAACTAATATTCGACCAAGGCGCCGAATTCTCAGGAAAACTATTCAAAGATCTTTGTGAGCAATATCAAATAATCGCGCACGGCACCTCGTTCCAGCAGTCTTCGAGCAATGCCCCAGTAGAAAGACTACACTCCACTCTGACCAAAATATACCGTATCATCACCGAGAAAAAGGAACAAGAAAAAATGACTATTAATCATGATGATATACTAACGGAAACTTTCATTACATATAACAATATGATTCATTCAGCTACTAAACTGACACCACACGAACTTTTCACCGGACGTACGCATACATTTTTAAAAGATATTGCCTTTAATAACGAACACGACTATTTGAAAGAATTAAACGAATTCAGAGAAAAACTTTATAAAGACATACAAGAAAAAGTGCAGAAGACAATTAACGATAGAACGAATAAGCTAAATCAAGACAGAGTAGAACCACAGCCCATACAAATAAACGATACCATATTTAGAAAAGAAACAAGTGGAAACGTTGCTGTCGGACGCAACCGACTGCGGTATACTCGATACCAGTTTTAAAAATTTTGATGCCCATCCATGCGGGATGTCAATTGCTATCTTCATACCAAATTTGGTGACTCTAGCTCGAAGTTTGTATAAAGTGGGGAAAGGGGGGCTGGGGGCGGTATGTGTGGAATATCATCCAAATTTTTGATGCAGATCTTTGTGGAATGTCAATTGCTACCTTCATACCAAATTTGGTGACTCTAGCTCAAAGTTTGTAAAAGTGGGGACAGGGGGGCTGGGGGCGGTATGGTTGGGCGTGGCATCCAAATTTTTGCTGCAGATCCTTGTGGAATGTCAAATGCTACCTTCATACCAAATTTGTTGACTCTAGCTCAAAGTTTGTTTAAGGTGGGGAAAGGGGGGCTTTGGGGCTGGGGGCGGTATGGTTGGGCGTGGCATCCAAATTTTTGCTGCAGATCCTTGTGGAATGTCAAATGCTACCTTCATACCAAATTTGGTGACTCTAGTTCGAAGCATGTAAAAGGTGGTGACAGGGGGGCTATGGGGCTTGGGGCGGTATGGGTGGGCGTGGCATTCAAATTTTTGCTGCCGATCCATGTGGGATGTCAATTGCTACCTTCATACCAAATTTGGTGACTCTAGCTCAAAGTTTGTATAGAGTGTGGAAAGGGGAGCTGGGGGTGGTATGGTTGGGCGTGGCATCCAAATTTTTGCTGCAGATCCTTGTGGAATGTCAAATGCTACCTTCATACCAAATTTGGTGACTCTAGCTCAAAGTTTGTATAAGGTGTGGAAAGGGGGGCGGAATGGATGGGCTAGGCTCCAAAACTTTGATGCAGATTGTTGGGGGTCGTTGCCAGCTATCTTCCTACCAAATTTGGTGGCTCTAGCTCCACTACTCTGGAATATACACGCATTCCCGTTTTTGACGAAGCGTTGGGGCAGATGGGGGTGGCTAGGGCGGTATTGGTGAGCGTGGCATTCAAACTTTTGGTGCAGTTTTTGGGGGGTCATCATCAGCTAAATTGGCACCAAATTTGGTGGCTCTAGCTAAAAAACTGTGGGAGATATAGGCTTTTTTGACTTTAAAATGCGGGGGGTCTGGGGGCGGAATGGGGGGGCGTGGCTCCAAAATTTTTAATGCAGTTTTTTGGGGGTTGCTAGTAGCTATCTTCTTACCAAATTTGGTAGTTCTAGCTGTAAGGGTGTGTGAAATATGCGGATTTATCGTTTTTGAGTTATCGAATTTATCGATTTGCCAGCCCCCCAGTTATCGTAGAACCGCAATCTTGACACTTTAATATACTATCCCATAGGTAAAGAGAATTGGAAAGTTTCAAGTCTCTAGCTTGAAGGGTGTGGAAAAAACTTGCACACATACGGACGGACAGACGGACAGACACCATGACGGACATTGCACAAAACCAATATACTCTTTACCTTCGGTATCGAGTATAAATAGACGAAACAAACTAACACCCAGGTTTTCACAGCACCAGGTTATGGAAGATAATGGCCCAACACTAGTAACAAGAAAGAGACAAAAATACATAAGTCTAAAATAAAGAAACGAATTAAAAGAAAAGTAAAAACATAAATAAAAACAATTTTCTTTAAATTACAACACCAAACAAGCGCAAATAATAATTGCCAGAATTCCCTCAAATTTTACAGCTTGGGCTACTCATCCGCCCAGAAAATAGGCGCACATTATCCGGCAAAGAACCTCCCATTCGCTAAAATCGACCTAGGGGAAGCAAAAATTATTCAGTCTTTCAAAACTGTAGCACACATAATCGATCTTAACGATTACTTTAAAAACCTACAAAAAATCGAAGAGAATATACATATGATAAAAGATATAAATTTTTCAAAAGAAACCATTAACGTTATTAAAGTAAAAATACAACAAGTATATGAACGTATACACGCACTTACACCAAACAACAGACAAAGACGTGGAATAGTGAACGGACTAGGAAGTTTAATTAAATCCATTACACGCAATATGTATGCAGTAGATGAACAAAAAATTAAAGATAAATTCAACAACATTAGAAAAAACCAAGAAAGTCTTACAGATAATGTTAACAGACAAACAATAATAAATAACGAAAAATAGATTTAAGAATATAACAGACCATATTAATAAAGAGCAAGATATAATAAATATCTTTTTTAATAATTATAAGCAAGACATTTTTAGTAAATTAAGCCAAGAACATAACGAAATTCACGTGTTACAATATATTAACAGAATAACATACAATATCGACATTCTAAACAACCATGTAAAAAATATCGCAGAAAGCCTATTACTGGCCAAATTAAAAATAATTCCGAAATTTATATTAAATCATGAAGAAATAGAGATCATCAAAAAAATATTAAATGCACAAAAACTTATGGTCGAATCCGAAGAGCATGTTTATAGACTTATAAATTTAGAAGCTAACAGCCACGATAACTTAATTATATTCAACATTCAAATCCCTATATTCAATCAAAACAAATATACATGTTATCCCTCTCCCAATATATAAAACGCAATTCCTTGAATTACCAAAATATATATTGTATAATCAAAAATTAGAAGTAAGATACACTAAAGAAAAATGCCCGAAAATTCATAACACTTACATATGTCAAAATGAAAATGAAAACAAACACGAAATAAATATCAAATGCATTAAAGACATACTTAATGGACAAAAAACCAAATGCATAACACAAGAAATTACCGGTGAGGAGAATATATTCGAACCTGAAAAAGGGAAAATAGTTTTAATCAATGTTAAAAACACTATAACACAGCCGTCATGTGACCTACCTTTCACCATTAACGAAACTGCAATAATTTTAATTAAAAATTGTACCGTAATTATAAATAATATCACATACGACGAGTCTACCATAGAAATCACTGAAAATATAGAACTGTCACTACCTAAAACACAAAATGTTGCCATAGAAACGGAAACAAAACTTAGTCTACAACACCTTAAATTACAAAACATTCAAAGCTTCAAAGAAATAGTTGCAGTAAAGAACGCAACAACTACGCACTTCATCTCTTCACCTACGTGTGGTTAAGTATTATCACCATAATTGCCTTTATAACAATCACCATCAGGAAGAAAACCATCATACTCACACCACCCGATCCGGTACCACAACAGTTCATTCCGGCCATTCCTTCATTCTGGCCGTCACTTCACACCAAGGGGGGAGGAGTTACCGCCACTAACCTCGCCCCTCTAAACTATCCACCAGCCAAGCCTCTGCGTACCGCCTAACAACAAGGGCCGTACACAGATATGCTGAGTGGACAGAATACCAAGACCCAAACAAAATGCTGAATGGGCAGTAAGCCGGCCGATCACCCACGCCGGCCAGATTATGTTGCAACTGCCGAGTTGCATATAGGATATGGATAGGGCACCAACACACACATATACAATTGTAAACCTATGCTAAGAAACATATATAGTCCGCTGCGACGGAGAATAAACAGTTCAGTCTAATTCTGAAATTCATACAAAGAACAACAAGGTTATTTTATTTAAAACCCTCTGAAGAAAACAATTTGAGAAGCCGCGTTGGATCGTAACTCGCGCATACATAAGAGAGTTAGCCGAAATAGCCAACAACGAAGGGGCATGATCGGAGCGAGATTTAAAAATAATTTTTCATCTAGCGCCGACATGAAGAGCGATGCGCGAGCGTGTTCAAGTTTTAAGCTGCCTCTTTAGGTTTGGGACCAACAGCGCTCAATTCATGATGCAGGTGTTGAATTGCCGACTGCCAGCACAACCCGACTAAAACATACCCTGAACCCGTGTATTAAAATGAATTGCAGTAGTGATTCTTTCTTGACTTCATTTTAATATAAAATATCTCCTGTGTTTCTTAACCGATTTGGATTATTAATTTTCACAGAATTTATAAAGCTATTCATAGTTTTAACTCCTATTTTTACATTTTCTAAATTCGAGATTTTTTTGTTATCGATCCCATATGTACATCGGAAACCAGATTAGTTATCAATAGTTTGAAATAAACTTGGTCTGCCTATGGCTTAGGAGAAGTTATGTTCCAATTTTGAAGTCTCTAGGTCTTATACAGGGGTGTGCCAGAAATCTCTAGAGATTTCGGCTCGAGCAGGTTTTCAAATCTCTAAAACAAAACCGCTGGTGTGCCAGAAGTTTGGGAGATTTCATTTTTCGGTAAAATTTTCGGAGAAAATACGTAAACCGAAAATGGCCAAAAAGAGTTGGTACCTTTGAAAACTAAAAATTGCCTAAAATGTATTTGCTATTTTTGTCATTGTTTTCAAGGTTGGCCACAGTGCATTAGTGTTATATTTAATAATTGGTAAAACAAAAATATGTTAGGTCATATCTCTGGTTACTCTTATACAAAATTAATATTTAATATTTTGCCCGCCAAGTAACTCATGTTGCTTGACAGCCCTGCCGTGATAGCTTGCTTGAACAGCTGTTCTACGTATTTCGTTAATAGCAAATCTGTTTTGTTTACATTTTAAAAGTGCAAAAGTAAAAGTGAAATTAAATAGAAATGCCTCTTGGAAGTTTTCTTTTGCTTGACATGCTTAGAAAATAAGAGTTGGCGAAAGAAAAGTTTGAGCGCCGGCTACTTACTGTAGGCATTCACACACCTAACAAACACCGCAAAAGCTGCCACCTTATAAAAAAAAGGTTTGCTGCAATAACTTTGTTAAATTTACAACAAACTGTCCACTGCTCGACCATGCAATTTTGTTACCTAAAAGTAAGATTTTTTTATGTTTGTTTTTCCCAAATAAGTGTATTTTAAATTGACCTATTAAAGAGTCCGAATAATAGTTATTGTTAAACAAACAAGGTGGCACCTCTCTTGTTAGGGACGGTTTTGCACGCTTACATGGAACGGCAAATAGTCTTAGAGATTTGTTAGAGATTTATTAATATCTAAAATCATGAATTAAAATATTTATAAAATTCAAATGTATTTGCAATATGCAATTTAGCTTAAAATTACCTTTCTTAGAGATCGACGCGTTCATACATACGGATGGACAGGCAGACAGACAGACAGAAATGGCTATGTGGACTCGGCTGTTGAAGCTGATTTATGGGGTTGGAGATGCTTCTTTCTGCCTGTTACATGCTTTTCCAGAAAAACATTATACCCTTTTCTACTCAGGGTATAAAAATAACTGTGAATGCAAAAAAACTGTTGTTGCTGTTTTTGTCTTTCGGCTTATCGTAAGTCGCTGTATGCACGCACGAAATTGGTTTTCTATGTTTCGAAGTAATTGCAACAACAAAGGAGGACTAAGAGCAACACCATTGGCTTAAGAGCATGAAAATGTGATATTGTTCTGTAGATGAGATCAATTCACATTAATAACTGTAACTCTTTCAGCTCTCATGGAATTTTACAATTTATTTTTTTTAATAAAAAGTTTTCATAAAAGTGTTAGCAATATGAACGGCCAGAACTATTGGTGTGCGTCTTTGTTGTTGCCCATTTACGCTCACTCGTTTTGTTTATGCGCGTTTTGCATGTCAAACATAAATCTAAATATCCCTTTCTCCTCCGCACTCACTAAGCTAAGCTTGCCATAACTAAGAGGCTGCAGTTGAGGGAATGGCATTGCCTTATTTGCACCAACCAAACCTAGCTCTTAAGTGTAAGCGTTGTATGTTAGAGCTCGGTGTCTGTTGCTTAGAGGAATAACTGTAATTCTCTTTCCAACATTATGTTTTTGCATACAATGGTAAGTGAATTGGTTATGCATTTTAGTTCATATTTAATGTGAACAAAAAAAGTTACTTTTCGTTTCAGTGAACTTTTTAATATTGTTTATATTAAAGATAACAATAACATCGAAAGTTACTATTTGAATCAGTGAGTTTTTCAATATTCTGATTTTCGTATTATATATATAAACATTCCTATAAAATATGTATTTCGGAGTGTCGGTGGTATCAGTGTTTTTCTCCGCGCCCTTTGTTGGTGTCATGCTTCAACTTATTTTCCTTTTTGTATTTCAATTCTTAATCGTGATGCGTCTGTTCGCTTTGACCATTCTATACTAACTGTGTGCTTTGATCAACACATAATGTGTGTACTCGATCTTCCTTTTTTGCCTGGCAACGCCGCAACTTAAGAACTCTCTCTCTCTCTCGCATATTCTTCTTCTGTTCATATACAGCCTGTACCGGTCTGTTCAGTTCGTCTGGCAGGCAACATCAAATATTTTCTCAAAAAATAATTTTAGAAACAAATACAGGCAACATCAGAAATAAAATAAATAAATTTGTCAAAACTGAACATTACTCGTTGCTGTGCACAATTCACAGACTTTGGACGCTGTTGCGTGCAGTGTCGGCAAAAGCTATACAACCACGAACATTAGGAAAAAGTGTTTAAACAGTATATCCAGCCCAACGGGCACATCGGGCACCCAGCCGTATTTATCGACTGAGCAGTGTCTGAAGCTATCAAGTATGGATGATAAAACTCTTACGCGCTCAGAATCTAGTCAGTCTAAAAAAGCGATGATGTCGGTAGCTGGCATATCTCAAAAGGACCTTAGGGCTCAGTTGTTAAATGATATCACAATGAAGATAGGATCCAACAGCAAGACTTCCAACGCAGAGAGAAATGTGCCTGCATCTACTGCACACCCATCTGCCAAGCAACTGACGTCAACAGCCGATGTGTCATCGAGGGCTGAGTTAGTCAGCAAATTGACGACAGTTACCAATAAGTACTCTGGGCTTAAGACAGGGATAAGTAGCTCAATAGCTACGAACATTAAAAGCTCCCACGAACACGATGATGATGATGACCAGACAGCTGCTGCAGCGGCCCGCATGCATGTCTCGCAAGCGAAGAAGATCGGTAAACGGAAAGGACCCTACACAACCTCTCCCCCAGCATCACGCCGCAAACATAACATTGCTGACGTAGTACTAAACACGACCAATAAATTTTCTCTTTTGGCCGAAAAAGATGACGACGGTATGGACGTCGAGAACGCTACTGAGATATATGAATCTTCAGAAGATGAGTCACCAAATCAGGCGGACCCCTTGGATTTGGGAGCATCAACATCTGCGCAGCCTATAGCCACCGCTGTTGGTAAGAAGCCACCCCCTATTGTAGTCAATAACATTGATAATATCTATGACGTGTGGCAACTTCTGATGAATGTTGTGGATGAAAATAGATTGGTTATTAAATCCAATATGGGTAAAACCATGCGACTCCTTGCCAGCGATGTGCCCACCTATAGAGCTATAGTGAACAAGCTTAACGAGCACAAAATTGAATTCCACTCATACCAACTCCATGAGGAGAAGCCTTATCGCATTGTCATTAAGGGACTGCATCACTCTACGCTTAATCGAGAGATTATTGATGAGCTTAAGAGCAAAGGTCACACAGTTCTCCACTTACATAACCCAAAAAAGAAGGACTCTAATGAGCCTATGAACCTACACTTTCTTAATATAGAACCAGCGCCTAATAACAAGGGGGTTCTTGCTATTAGGAAAATGTGCAAACAGGTGGTTAAAATTGAGACTGCTCGTAGAAGTCATGAAGTTGTGCAATGCCACAGATGTCAGGAGTATGGACACACAGCCAAATACTGCACAAAGCAGCCTAGGTGTGTAAAATGCGGCGATAACCATCGGTCTACTGAATGCACCAGGTCACCTGACGTGCCAGCTACATGCGTACACTGCTCTTGCAGCCACCCGGCAAATTATAAGGGGTGCACGGTTTTCATCGAGTACATAAGGCGAGCGGGAGCTCCTAAGGCCATTAAAAACGCCAACCAAACCCCAAAATTGCCAAACCAGATCCGGAGAATCAGAACACATGAACCAGAGCCAGTAAACGTTCCAAGTTCATTCATTAAGGAACAAGTTGGAGGGCAATCATATGCTGCTGTGGCTAGACGCGGCCTGAAGCAGCAGCAAGAACAGAGTCAAACTCGACAACAAGTTGAGCAACAGATGCCAGTCAACGGAGATGAGATCTCTTCTGCCATCAAGGATATGACTCGAGCTATTGAGAGAATGGCAGATATGCAGCAGCAAGTTTTGGGGATGCAACAGCAAATCCTCACGCTTATGACCGCGTTGCTGTCAAAATGAATTCACCACTAAAGGTTCTTATCTGGAATGCCAACGGCATTTCAGGTAAAGTACTAGAGCTTGAAGCTCTAGTACGAAAACATGACATCAAGGTCATCCTCCTGTCAGAAACCAGGACGAATGGCTTATCATTTCCAAGAATATTTGGCTTCGAGGTGTACCCAGTACATTGGGTTGATAATCGTACAGCTGCAGGGGGCTGCGCTGTACTCGTTCGGAGCAATCTCTCAGTTGACTTTAGTTAATCGGGCTTACCAGTATTCAACGGTTAGAGTTTCGACAGATGCTGGAGATGTGGTTTTTGGAGCTATCTATTGCAGGCCAAATGAGAGGATATTGATTAATGATTTTAATAATATTCTTAACTCGGCTGGTAACAAGTACTTGGTGGGTGGAGATTGGAACGCTCATCATTGGCTGTGGGGTGGACGAAGCAGCAATGCACGAGGCATACAGCTTGCTGGGAGCCTGTCTCGTAGACAAGCAAAGATCCTTGCAACGGGATCACCAACAAGGTACCCTTATGGAGCAAGAGGTACTCCTTCCTGCATTGACTTTGCCATATACCAGGGGATTCCAGACCAGATTCTTTCCATATCTGATGATTGGGACCTCCCTAGTGACCACCTTGCCCTGATAGTTACTTTGGATAGCAGTGCAAGAATGGTCAGTGGACCACCAAGGCTCATCAACGCACGTACCAACATTGAGGAGTTTCAGAGACGGATTGGCGAAAGTATCGAGCTTAACACTACCATCAACACTGGATTGGATGTTGAAAATTCCATTGATTTGCTAATCGCCAAGATCCGGTCGGCTGCAGCTGAAACCACCCCGCCCCCTATGGTAAGACGCCAGGATAATTCTGGAAACAGACTCCCAGCGGATATAGCAAACTTGCTCAGAATCAAGAGGCAAAACAGACACAGATACCAGACAACGCATAGCCCTCAGGACAAGGCAGTATGGCGAAGATCTGAGAGGGAGCTTAAGGAGGCACTACGCAGGCTTAAAAGTGAATCTTTTACTAGAAGGTTAGAGAGTATGGATTACACATGTGATGCTGGTTACTCTCTGTGGCGTGCCACACGTAGCCTAAAGCGCCAACCTTGGAGAACTGTACCGCTTCGCTGTCCTGGAAACGGGCACTGCCAAACTGACGACGAGCAAGCTGAGACGTTTGCAAGTCACCTTGAAGAACGCTTTACGCCGCTTGACCTAGCTGATCAGAATAGCCTTAATGAGACCGCCCAAGCACTGGAGACTCCTCTGCAGATGTCTTTGCCCATCAACCCCATCAGAGTGGAGGAGGTCAAGGAAGCTATTAATATCCTTCCTAGTTCTAAGGCTCCTGGCCATGACGGTATTTGCCACACCACCCTGAGGGCCCTGCCAATTCGAGCGCTTCTCTTTATAACGTTGATTTTCAACGCTATACTAAGAACCCAGCACTTTCCTGCCCAGTGGAAGTTAGCAAGGATCCACATGATTCATAAGTCGGGTAAGCCGGAGGATGACCCTGAGTCATATCGACCGATCAGCCTCTTGCCATCTCTGTCTAAGGTTTGGGAGAGGCTTATTGCTGCACGGCTTGTTAGGCTTATGGATAATATGAACATTCTTCCTGACCACCAATTTGGGTTCAGGAGAGGGCTTGGTGCAATTGAACAGGTTCACAGAGTGGTTAACCACATACTTAAGGCATTGCTATGGTATCTTTGTGGATGTCCAGCAGGCGTTCGACCGCGTCTGGATTAGAGGTCTGCTTCAAAAAATAAAAATGCGCCTCCCAGCTCCCTATTTCATGCTAATGCGTTCATACCTAACGGAACGCAGGTTTGAAGTCAAGGTGAGGGCTGCGATCTCTACCACGCGGGAAATTAAGGCGGGCGTTCCGCAAGGCAGCGTACTGGGCCCTTTTCTATACAACCTGTACACGGCGGACATACCCACTCCTGATGATCTTGAAGACCTCGCCTCACCAGGTAATTTTCTCATTGCCACATTTGCTGACGACGTGGCAGTATTCCACTCTGCCTCTTGCGAGTACGAGGCTGCTGACGGAGCCCAGGAGTATATCCACATCCTTGAGAGCTGGGCTCGCAGGTGGAACATCAAGCTCAACGCCTCGAAGAGCCAAGCTGTCAACTTTACACTGAGACGTGGAGAAGCACCGGCAGTCTGGCTTGATGGGAGTCCCTTGCAGCCTGAAAATCATGCTCGATACCTGGGGATCACATTGGACAAAAGGCTCTGTTTTCGCTCTCACTTTGATGGGCTCCTTAAGCAATGTCGCAATGTAGCGCCTTGCCGCTGCGCTGCAAACGGGCAGTGTACAACACTTTGGTTGCTCCGACTTGGAGATATGGTATACAGATTTGGGGCATTGCGTGTCGGACAAGTCGACGACGTATCCAGACACTCCAGAATTTGGCTTTGCGTCGAATAACTGGTGCTGCCTGGTACGTACGAAATTCAACCTTGCACAATGACCTCAGATTGACTACCATAGACAGCCAAGTTGGAGCTTATTCCATCAGATACAACGCACGTTTGCAGCGGCACCGAAGCCGGCTGGCTAGAGAGCTTGCGGGGAGAAGAGTCGTTAGAAGACTTAAGCGCAGGTCATTTGGAAACCTAATACAATAGCCTGGTGACGATCCAAAGGAAGTCAACCTAATCCACAAGACCTACAACTACGCCTGAAGTCAACCAGGCTTGCCGAATTTACTAATGAAGATCACTGTGTTGTAATAAAAACTAACTGTGTTTTTGGTCCAATACATTAAATTTACCCCCCCCCCCCAAAAAAAAAATACAGCCTGTACCAGCAAAAGAAGCAACATACCGACAACGCAAGGCACGGGTCACACTCAGTGAGAGAATAAACAGTTAACTCTCTCACCGACTCTCGGTGATACAAGGGAACCACGACAAAAATAACGGTTGTTCTCTTTTCTTTATTCTTTTTGCTTACAATTTCGACACATACAATATTCTGCTTACTGTACTTAAATTCCTAACACAAAACTAACCATTCTCCGACACGGCCAATTCTGACAATAACACGTCCTCGTGTATAAATTTAGCAATTCATGTTGATATGTTCCAATCAAGTAGCTTTTTTTTTTTTAAATTTAATTCAAAGTAATCTTTACGAACAAAGTTGGTGACAAAATCATACCAATGAATGTCCTATAGCGCACCCTGTCTACCTATGTTTCTCGAAGAGGCCTTTTGATCATGATGATACACGTTTACTGGCATTGTCTCTTGCGCATGTTTCAGCGCCACCGTCTGTACCCTCACTGGTACCGTTTGCGTCTGTTTCATCGCTAGTACCCTCATTGGCACTGTCTCTTGCGCATATTTCAGCGCTAGTACCCTCACTGGCACTGTCTCTTGCGCATGTTTCAGCGCCACCATTCATCATATCCTCATCCATCTCCGCAGAAACTGTCTCGACCGGTAACGCTCTTAAACACTCATGTGGGTACTTGTACGTTCATTTGCTTTTTAATAATTTCAAACAATACCTGTATCCTTCTAATATTTCTATGATAACAAATGGACCCTTAAATTTTGGATCTAGTTTGGTTTGGTTTCTCTCTTCGCACTTGAGCAGAACATAATCACCCACTTTATGCCTTACAACTTTTGATTTGCCCTTATCACTATTTTCTTTGTCGTAAAGTGCATTAATTACAATATTATTTTTTGCTTGTGCTCTTATCTCTTCTAAATTATCATATTGTTCATCAACAATGTTCGATAGCATTCCTAACGGCCTTACTTCTTTTCCAATGAGGAGTTGTATTGGACTAAACTTGGTCACACGATTAACGGTGCAATTTATCGCTAACTGAACCTCCTTCAAAGCCTCTTGCCATAAACGTTGGCTCGTCTCTACAGCTGTTAGTAGACTCTTAAGTGTACTCATTACACGCTCGACCTGTCCATTTGCTCGACTAGCTCCCGTGGCTATCAAATGCAACTTGATATTTTGTGCAGAACAAAATTCCCAAAACCCAGATTCCGAAAAGCATCGTCCCTGATCTGCTATAATACGGCTTGGAACACCAAACAAGGATATAACCGCCTTCATTGAGACTATACAATTTTCGGAATCTATTTTCAGTGTATGATGCAAATAAACATACTTTGTAAACGCATCTATAACGACTATGACGTACTCTTTTTGGTAGTTCTTGCCACTTAGTTTACCGGTTTACATGTAACGTATGCCAGGGTATTTCGACTTTAGGAATCGGATGCATTTCTTGTTTAACCCTTCCGGACTGCGGTTTTGATAACTTGCACGTGATACAATTGTTAACGAATTTTCGTACGTATCTCGTCATACCTTCGAACCAGTAACAACTATACACTTTGTCGAGGGTCTTTTCCCAACCGAAGTGCATGACTGCCTCGTGAATGTGATTAATGACAGCCCACCTATACGCCCTGGGAACTACAGGTAACCAACGTGTTCTTCCATTCCTTTGAATTTTTCGAAACAGCACGCCTTCTCTCAATTCATACGTACTGGCCACAGTCTCGTTCATTTCATTATTTTGTAATTTAGAGATTAAAGACATTATCCCAAGATCTCCCTGCTGTTCTGCGATAAGCCAGGTGTCACATAACTCGGTTAAATTAACTCGCTTTTCAGAAGTCTTAGTTACAAGCTTGGACTTTTCTTTTATTGGGTTTCGGGGGAAGAAGTCTACGTGTGCGATGCGTTTTCATTTTCTATAAACAATGTCAAACTCAAAAGATTGCAAGTACAACCACCATCGATACACCTTGTCGTCTAACTCAATCTTTTGTTGACTAGCCTTCAAGGAGTTACAATCAGTATACACTGGAAATTTGATACCCTTTAAATAATGTTGATAATATTTTACCGCGTTATATACGGCCAAGGTTTCCAAAAGATATGAATTATACCTAGACTCGGCTGGGGTTGTACATTTACTGTAATACTCGATAACATGATTTTTGTCACTTATTTTATACATGAGTATCGCACCATAACCCACTAAGCTAGCGTCTGTATGCAGTTCCACCGGATATTGTGGATCGAAAATCATTAATACCGGGCTACGAGTCAGTGCAAAGATTATCTCCTTTCTCACTACTTCATGACATTCTTTCCAGTCAAAACTATTATTATCTTTAGATGTTAGACAAAATAGAGGCTTTAATGTTTCCGAGAATTTTGGCACAAATTGTCTAAAGTAGGATGCCAGTCCAATAAACTGTCTTAGCTGCGTGACCGTTTGCGGCGGTGACAATTCAACTAATGCCTGCAATTTTCGTGGATTGGGTCTAAGCTCACCCGCCTCTACTTCGTAACCCAGATACTCTATCTTTGATTTTAGAAATTTACATTTTTCGAAATTGAATGAAAATCCGGCTTGAATCAGGGTTTCTATTACTTTCTGCAGTCTTGAAATTGCCTCATCTTTATTTTCGGCTACAACTAATACATCATCTATTACTACGTTTATGCTTGCTGTTTCATGATTTTTTAAAATCACGCTTTTTAAAATACGCCTGTTTATGCTATTTTATAAAAATCATGATTTTTCTGAAGGGTGGAGCCACCTATGCAGCTTCATATGAAAAAGGTGGCAGCACATCAGCACAAACAGCTAATAAACCGAAAGCCAAAACGTTAAACGAATTAAATCTTCAAAATGTTAAATGAAAATGCAAATTTTTTTTAATTCAACGGCAAACGCGAACATCAGAGATGGTTCGTTGTCTTTTAAAGTCAAGAATGGAGCTGCTGTTTGCAGCAATTTAATTAGTGCGGAACAGCTGATTTCACACAGTAGCGTTGCCAGACTGCTTACACAAAAAATCATGATCTTTCCAAAAAATCATAGTCAAAATACGTGTGTAGAAAAAATCACGATTTTGTGTTTATGCTAGTATTTTTTTAAAAAAGCATGATCTGAATTCATGCTTTTTTGCAAGCATAAACGTAGTATATGTAAACTACCACATACGAATACGAAACACAGACGGAGCGTTTTTTTAACCGAATGGCATTGCCAAAAACTCGAATTGCCCCTCTGGCGTAACAAATGCTCTACGCTCTATCGACTCTGGGTGAACAGGTATTTGGTAGAATCCACTGGCCATGTCCAAGCAAGAAAAATACCTTCCCCCACGTAGCCTTGGTCTGACATAAGAGGCAATGGGTACTTATCAGACATGGTGTTAGCGTTAAGCTCCCTATAGTCGATGCATAGGCGATCAGTTCCGTTTTTCTTTCAAACCAATAAAATCGGACAAATGGTGAGCAGCTCGGTCGAATAATATTTGCCTCCAACAATTCGTTAATTTTTGATCGAACGGTTTGCTTTTCATCTACGCTAAGTCTATATGGTCGCCTTTGTACCGTTTTGTTTGCATCTATTAACCGAATTTCCAACTGCCCTGTATTGACACGACTCCTTGGCACTTCAGAGATAAAGTGTTCCATGTATGGTTTCAAAACGTTTATTAGACGGTTCTTGTCAGCTTTGTCTAGTTCTACATTTTCGTTTACGTAATCTTCATAAGTTCGGTTACAACATTAACCAATTTCACTTTATAAATGCAGAACTTGTCTGACTCAATCGTCACTCCATAACCCTGACTTAAAATTTCCCTGCCTATCATTACATCGTGTTTCAAATATTTATCCATAACGACGTGAAATAACATTTCCAAAACATAATCATTAATGGTCACATTAGTCAAAATTTGCGTAGCGCTACAAACAGAATCGATTCCAATACCCTTTAGCATAACAACATTATGTAATCTTTTACCAGAAAATTTTCCAGCTGCATTTTCCTTAACGAGTGAGCACTCGGCTCCAGAATCGAAACAAAACTCAACAGACTCACCAGAGTGTTTGGGCACACCTTTTGGTTCCACCACCGAACATACATTCACTCTCTTTTCAGTGCTCTGACCATTCAAAGGGCACCCAGTAGAAATATGTCCAGCTTTTCCACACTTGTAGCAGATTACGTTGGACTTTTGCTCCTTCGATCTCATGTCCATGCCTCCAGCATATCCACTTCCCGATGCGTGCGATTCTCGATTTTTCTTTTGACGGCAGTCTGCAATTTTGTGTCCCGCCTTTCCACAATAATGACAAGTGATGTTTGTCAACTTATATTTCTTCCTTTCTGGACCCATGGTAGATTCTGCGCTCAAAGTCTCTTGACGCTGCCCGATTTCGTACACCTGCAATTGTTGCTGCAACTCGCTTCGGGACTTGATGTTTGTAGTGCACACCAGCTTTTTCAGCCTGCTGTCCAATTGTGCAGTATGAGCGAGCACAACTGAAACCACTAATTCTTCGAGCTCCATACTTTTCAATTTCGTCATTAACTCAGTGACGAGTCGGCTTGCATACGACGACATGCACTCTCCAGTCCCTGGGCGTCCGTTTAGCATTTTTAGAAGAGTAGCTGTAGTTGTCTCTACGCCCACAAATCTTTGCTGAAATAGTTCCCTGAATTGAGCCCAAGTCATGCCGGGAAAACAGATTTGCGAAAGCCAAGGCGATGCACTGCCTTCCAAAGCTTTGCTGAGAGCGATCACGAGTGCACTACCCTCAAGTGGGTTTTCAATAAAAATCATGTCGGCCGTCGTACTCCAAGCATATGCATCAGCGCCCGCAGCGTCGGGATTGTATTTTGGTAAAAACACCGTTTTTGATTCACGAGGCGCTGCATTTGCCTGCACTGTTCGCAGCAACTCCATAAAATTTATATTTTGTTGCTCGAAAATTTGACGCCACTGAGATTCAGGAGGATCCAATCCCACTTCTGATGTCGGAGTGTCGGTGGTATCAGTGTTTTTCTCACTTCGAGCAGCGAGCCCCGCGCCCTTTGTTGGTACCATGCTTCAACTTCTTTTCTTTTTGTATTTCAATTCTTAATCGTGATGCGTCTGTTCGCTTTGACCATTCTATACTAACTGCGTGCTTCGATCAACACATAGTTATATAGACGCTGCTTTAGTTCATTATATAGACGCTGCTTTAGTGCATTTAAAAATCAAATAACACTAAGCAGTCTGAATATTCTATTAAATTAATATAAGTTGGTATATTCAATTTTATTGAATTCTATACTTACGTATAGACACTATAACGTTGTAACAATCGTTTTACAATGATGTCAATTGACTCACAGCCAAATTAAAATATGTCTATTGAAACTTTAGATAGTAGTGGTGTTTTGGTGCCGCATTCAGTTGTTGCCATAATTGGTGATGGAGCCTGCCTTTTTAGATCTATTTCCTACCTTTTATTTGGTAGGCAAGGCTTCCATGGCACCATTCGCCAACATATTGTAGCCCATGTTGTAACCAGCTGGCAAAGTTTTGCTTGCTTCAGCATAAACTTAAATGGAGAGTGTTATAGCTCTTCTGAACAATATGAGTGCGATTTGTCAAATTCAAATACTTATGGTACTGCATGTGAGCTTCAAGCAGCAGCAGGAATTTATGCTGTAAATTTTCAAGTTTTTCAAAATTGAAAATTATTACAAGCATTCGGAAATAATATGCATCCTGCAAAAAAAATGTGTTTTACCGGTCCATTAATGAATGGACATTTTGATGTTTATATTCCTTTAGAGGAAGTATTAACTCAAGATTCTGATGCGTCAAGTGAATGTATAACTGAAAATGTTAAAAATCCTGTTAAAAGACGTAGTCGATTCACCGGCAAAACAGAAAAAAAGAAAAGATTTCAGGTTAATAATTCTGAAGCTCATAGAGTTGCAGTGAGAAAAGATCAGGCTAATAATCCTGAAGCTCATAGAGTTGCAGTGAGAAGACATCAGGCTAATAATCCTAATGCACGTCAAGAAAGGCGTTTGCGTGCATGGAGTGATAAGGCCATGTCTGGCTTGAACTATGATTTTTAAACAGCTTACAAGTCAGATAAAATTACTCAACTTGGTAGTATGAATTTGATGTGCAAACATTGTAATGCTTTAAAATGGAAAAATGAGCCTCTGGGTATCTGTTGCAAGGCAGGAAAAGTTAAACTTTCACAAAATGAAAGTTTGCCTGATCCACTTAAAAGCTTAATAACTGGTGGACATCCCAAGCATGATCATTTCATCGATCGTATAAGAAAGTATAACAGCTGCTTTCAAATGAGTTCCTTTGGAAGTACAAAAACTATAAATAAAAGTTGGTCAACCTTTAAAGTCGAAGGACAAGGGTATCACTTAATTGGTAGTGTCTGACCTTTGCCAAATGAAGAAATGCAGTTTCTTCAAATTTATTTTGTTGGTGATGATGAAAAGGAAGCTCAACTACGTTGCAAAAATATTTCAAATGTTGATTGTAGCGTAGTAAAGGATCTTCAATGTATGTTTCATCAGCATAATCGTTATGTTAAAGATCTAAAAATGGCTCTCAATAAAATACCAACAAGTACTAAAGACTATAAACTGATTATACATGCTGATCGAACACCCGCTGGTGCACATTAAGGGCTTTACAATGCACCTCAATCAAGCGAAGTAGCTTTAGTTTAAGAACTACATCGCATGAGTGAGGTGCATCGATCATACGATGCCTGACAGTACCCTTTGCTATTTCCTTATGGCGAAGATGGCTATTCAGTGGATATACCACAATGGAATCCATTATTAAAGAAGGAGGAACCAAAAAAAAAATATCTGCATTAAGCTTTTACAGCTATAAAATAATGATTCGTCAATCTGAGATAAATCATTTAATTTATTGTCGTTCCCTTTTTAGTCCGTTTTTGGTTGATATGTATGCTAAAATTGAAGCAGAAAGGTTAAATTATATTCGCTACATTCAAGCGAAACTCAGAGCAGATAGCTATATACATCTACAAGATGCAATAGGCCAACAAGATGTTGTCGCAGCTCAACTTGGTCAGATGGTAATTTTACCATCTTCTTTTACAAGCTCTGCACGATATATGCATGAAAAGACTCAAGATGTTATGACATATGTCCGCCATTACGGGCGACCAGAGCTTTTCATAACATTCAGATGCAAACCACAATGGAATGACATCAAAAGTGTTTTATTACCGGGTCAAAAACCGCATGATCGTCACGATATTATAGTTCGAGTTTTTCATTTAAAAGTTAAAGCTTTAATGTCACTATTGACAAAAGGTTCTCTGTACTCTGTGGAATGGCAAAAGCGGGGCTTACCACATATACATATTCTACTTTGGTTAGAAAATAAAATAAGACCAGATAAAATCGATAAGATTATCTGTGCCGGAATACAAAACGCAGATGAGGATACTTTGTTATTTAACATTGTTAAGTCAAATATGATTCATGGTCCATGCGGTGCATTTAATAATAAATCACCATGCATGAAAAATGGAAAATGTACCCAAAGGTTTCCTCGACAATTACTTAAAGAAGCTGTTACTGGAAAAGATAGTTACCCTCTATATCGTAGAAGAGCGATAGAAGATGGTGGTAATGCAATTAATATAAATGGTAATTGCATAGATAATCGTTGGGTTGTGCCTTATAACTGTGTACTATTGAGAACATTTGAAGCTCACATAAATGTTGAGTATTGTAGTTCTGTAAAGTCTATTAAATACATTTGTAAATATGTTAAGAAGGGCAGTGATCAAACATCATTTTCTTTTGAAGACCAACGTAATGAAATTAATAAGTACGAAAGTGGCCGTTATGTATGTAGCTCAGAACATGAACGTTTTCCGGTTATTACACACTTAGCTGTTCATTTAGAAAATGATCAACGGATATATTTTAACCCCAATAATCCGCAACAATTACTTGACAGATTGAGCACTACACCCAAAACCACTTTGCTAGCCTTCTTTGAGCTATGCAAACCCGATGAGTTTGCAAGAATGCTTCTATACTGTGAAGTTCCATCGTATTTTACATGGAACAATAAAGAATTTCAAAGAAGAAAACGAGGGCATTATGTGCCAAATTTTCCTGGAGTTAAAAGAGATTGAGCTTTGGGAAGAGTTTACACTATTCATCCCAACAATACCGAATGTTTTTATTTAAGACTTTTATAACATTTTGTAAGGGGCCCAACTTCAATTTTAAATTTAAAAACCGTTAATGGTATAGCATACGCATCATTTAAATTGGAGTGTAAAGCTCTAGGATTACTAGAAGATGATAAGCACTGGGATTCAACTATAGCCGAAGCTGTCATATGTCAAAATCCTACAAAACTGAGAGAACTTTTTGCAATAATGTTAGTATTTTGTCAAATTTCAGATGCTCTTAAACTTTGGAATACTTAGAAAAACAGTTTGTCAGAAGATATTTTAAGAGCCTTTCATTTTTCACAAGACAGAAATATTGATGAAAGAGTTGTGAATAATGTATTAAATAAATGTCTTATGTACATTGAAGATATTGTACTGTCTATTGGTGGTCAAAACTTGACTTATTATGGACTTCCACTACCAATTAGATCCGAGGAACTTGTTCCAAATATTGAATATTATAGAGAAACAAATTATGAAAATTGCGATAGTTTTGTTGTTAATAATGAGCTACTCCTCACTGCTGATCAAAAACAAGTATACGAACAGATACTACATAGCGTTGAAGCAGAAAAAGGAGATATCTATTTTTTAGATGCAAGTGGTGGAACAGGTAAAAAGTTTCTTTTAAATTTATTACTGGCAAAGGTACTGCAAAGCAAAAAAATTGCATTGGCCGTTGCTTCTTCCGGTATCGGAGCCACTTTACTAAATGGTGTTCGCACAGCGCATTCTACACTTAAGATTCCATTTAATTTGATTCATTTAGAAACACCACATTTCTTAATTTCAAAGCAATCTAATATTGCTGCTGTGCTCAGAGATTGCAAGCTTATTGTTTGGGATGAGTGTACTATGGGCCATAAAGGTGCTTTGAAAGATCTTTGAAAGACATTCGAGATAGTGAATACTTAATGGGTGGCATAACTGTTCTCTTAGCTGGTGATTTTCGACAAACTCTTCGAGTGATCCCCAGAGGAACAAGAGCAGATGAAATAAATGCGTGCTTAAAGTCTTCAATTTTGTGGCCCAAAATACAGAAAATTGTATTAACGAAAAATATGCGAGTGCACTTAAAAGTTGATAGCATAGCTGGTTAATTTGCAGAAACGCTTCTTCAAGTAGGAAATGGATTATTTCCAACCCATGATGGCAAAATAACTTTACCATCAACTTTGTGTCATGTTGTGAAAAGTATTGAAGAGCTAACTCTAAAAATATTTTCGGATATTACAAATATCTCTCAAAAATCACTCGACTGGTTTTCAGAACGTGCTATTTTGACTGCGAGAAGTGACAATGCATTGGAAATAAACGAGTTTTTATTAAACTCGCAACTTGAAACCGCATAAACTGTGCAATGGTACAAGATTGCAAGTTAAAGTCCTTCATAAGAATGTTGTCGAAGCAATTATCTTTACTGGCAATGGTATAGGGGAAACGGTTTTTATACCGAGAATTCCATTAATACCTTCCGATTCTGAATTGCCAATTCAATTTAAAAGATTGCAATTTCCTTTAAAAGTTTGCTTTGCCTTAACAATTAATAAATCACAGGGACAAACTCTTAAATTAGCCGTACTAGACTTAAGACACGATTGTTTTTCTCATGGCCAATTTTATGTAGCCTGCTCAAGAGTCAGTTCACCAAAAAGTTTATTTGAATTAGCACCTGACGGGAAAACAACCAATGTCGTTTATAAAGAAGCTCTTAAAAGTTGTTAATAATTGCAAATTAAATTCAATAAGTGGAAAAGGCCTACTGGGGAAACCACAATAAAAAATTACGCACCTGATTCTCTACCTCAATGGTGGCGTGGAAAAGAGAATATTAAATACTTTGCTTTAATATTTTGTGAAATATTTTCTAATTTATTTATTTTGTATCTATCTTCTATTGCTAAAATTTATATAAACTATCCGCGCAGCGAAGTAAGCGGGCCACTTAAGGCCTATTTACTCTTGACTTAACTTAACTTAACTTAACTTAACGTAAGACTCAGCTGAGTCAATCTGCCTTATGGCTGTCAATGTTAGCGTTTACTCTCAAATTAACGTAACTTAACTTCATTCTGAACCTGCAGGTTGCAGATTCTTACGTTAAGTTCTTAAGTTGAACAGTGTTGATTAATGTGTAAATCAAACAGCTGATCAAAAACTGTGTTGCAAAACGTTAAGTGCTGTTTACAAATTCAAATATTGAAATGGATGAGCATAATCTTATAAATTTAATTGAAAATCATAGTTTAATTTATGATAAAAAGTCAATAGACTTTAAAAATGACATTAAAAAATGAGCAGTTTGGACTGCAACTGCCAAAGAACTTGGTAGCAACGTTGTATTCAAAATGCGCCAACGAGCGGTCAATATATTTTATTTTGTTTAACAGCACTGCTTACATAATTCTACAGCACTGACACACTGATTTCTTACGTTAAGTTAAGTTGAGAGTAAACGCATACATTCCTTAAGTTAAGTTACGTTAAGTTACGTTAAGTTACGTTAAGTTACGTTAAGTTAAGTTAAGTTAAGTCAAGAGTAAATAGGCCTTTACTAGTTTTATATATTTAAAATATGCAAAATTTGCCAGTCACCAACCAAAACAATAACAAAAAACATCTGAGCCGCTCGCTATAAATGGCAACGCTGTGTATATATGTGGCAACGCTGTTAATGCGATAGTTACTTATCGATGAAAGCTTATTTTGGCGTTGAGAAAACCAAATTGTTTTAACTCGACCAGCGGCAGTTAGCTAAACGAAAATTTAACCGGACATTGAGATATTGGCCCTTAGAAATAAAGCTAATTCATATTGTGGCATGTCATAATTTTTCTTCCTTCTTTTATGAATTAAAGACTTATGCGTAGCCCAGAGGTCAAAATCTTCTTCTATTGACCCCACTGATTTCTCGCTACTGCTTTCAAAACTGTCTTCAATGTTTTTCATTTCAAATGCCTCATAACTGCAGCAAGCGCTAAAGGGTCACTGAAATGCATTTTTTGAATCTGGGGTCTAATAGAGTCGAAGCTGCCGGAAGAAACATATGCTCCGTAGATCCAAACCTACGATCAAACTCATTTAAAATCGTACTTTTTAGTTTTATGGCGGCAGGTTGAATAATGATTGTTTTCACCAATTGTTGACGGCCACAATGCAAAAGCGGGATTACTTGACTGAGAGAAGCAAAATTTTCACCACTTATTTGGACTGTCATTGCCGTAAAATGTTTAATATTTCACGAATTGCATTTTTATCTTGCGGTGGTATCATTGGCGGAGAGTCATTAAATTAAAAAAAAAAAAAGATAGAACTTAAATATGATACAAGTTTTATAAAGCGTTCGAGCATATAATATGTTGAGTTCCACCTTGTTTTAACATCAAGAATAAATTTCAGCATTTTGCCCTCGCTCACTCCAACGTTTGATTGAACCTCTCGCAGCTTGTCACTTGATTTTACGCTGCGTTTGAACCACTTCACAATTTTGGTAATTTCTGTTTTATTCAAAGAATTCTCACGCACCAGATTCAAAGTGTGAGCAAAGCAAGGAATGTGCCGCTTTTTGCCGAACGTGTCATGTATAGCTCTGACCACATTCGCTGCCATGTCTGTCACAACAGCAATAATCTGTTTTTCATCAATAGAAAAATCGTTTAAGGCCGCTATTAAGACATCAGATATATGTCCAGCTGTATGCGCTTCTGTTAAGGGAAAAACTCCGATGGCTATATTCATTTGTTTATTTTTATATTCGCCATGAACGGTAGTTCGAAGCATGCTCTTCATTGCAGTGTCTGTCCAAGCGTCTGTTGTTATACATAAACATGATGATTTACGAAATATCTCCAAACATTTTTCTTTTTCAGTCGTATATAAAGAATCTATGAGAGCTTTTATTGTATTTCTTGATGGAACTTTAAGCAAAGGAAAGTGGTTTTTCATAAAATCCAAAAATCCTTTACCTGTTGAAATAATTTAAAAATAAGTACATTTACAATTGAATCACTTAAGACCAGTCAAAGTTCCACTTTAAATGTCTACTTCTTCAGTGACATTTAAGTGTTAAGTAAAATAACAAGAGTCAATTTGCAATAATAATAATAACTCCATTATAACTTACCTTCAACAAAATCAAAAGGCAAATTGTCTTAGACTATCATGCCTTCGATGTCATTGCTGAGCTTTTCTTTTTTTGACCCTCCTGTTGCAAAGTTTTGAATTTTATTGAAAGAATTTAAAATGAGAGGTTGACGATAGTTGCTACTGCAACTACGTTCGTTGTCGTTATTGTTGCTGGAAAAGATGTTGCTGCTGCTGCCTTTGTTATTATTGTTGCTGCTGGCTTTTTTATTAAACATGCTAATTATGCTGTTGTTGGATTGAATGCTGTTTTCTTCATCCGCTAGATTAATAAAATCTTCTTTGGATATAGATTTTTTCAAAATGTTGCTCAAATGCTTGCGACTTACAAGATCATCAGCTTCTTTCCGATGTTTCAATCTTACATGCTGTAGCATATTTGAAGTGCTGGAAAATGTTAAATTCTTTCCACACAATAGGCATTTTACAAAACTTGTCTTATCCACTTTGGAAAAATATTTTCATACTTCACTCTTGTTTGGTGATATTTTGTAAAAAAAAAAAAAAAAAAAAAAAAAAACAGTAATAACTGTGGCAGGATATATCTTTTATATCTTTTTTATTCTCAATTCACTTCACATTACGAAATGGCGCGCTTCTTCCGCGTCGCCTTTAACATTCTTTCTTAACAGTTCTCGTTGAGTCTTACATTGTTCTTTAAAGTAGAGTGACCGTGCTACATATTGCTTAAAGGCCTGTACGCATGAGCCCCGTACATCTCCCGTACCGTATACATGAGTTTTACGGACCTTAACAAGCAGTGTTAAAAAATGCACATATTGTGGCTGTTGGTTGATAACTTTCTCTAAATTAATCGCAAGTGCAGCTGTGTTTTTTGCATTTAAATTCAAAATAATGATTCACTTCTAAAGCGCGCTACTTTTGTGAACTTTGTTAAAATTTTTCGAAAAATGCCAGCTCTTGCCCGACAATTTCCAATTTTCTCCCACGCGCATTTAACGATTACGTGCAAACTTGCTCGTAATGCCCCACAAGACTGGCCGACGTTCCATAGCCTTTATTAAAGCAATTTTCTCCGAATCCCTATTAAAATTTTCGAATCTACTTTTGTTTGCCGACATCTTGTTTCACTTTTAAGGCCCGTAAACAATTCCTGAAAATTGATTCCATCAGTAACAACAGCACAGCTTTTATTTAACATTTTCATTGTTCAACACTAAGCTACTGCTTGTGACTAACAGAGCTGCATACCAGTGTTTCGTAATACGGTACGGGCGCTGTACGAGACTGTTTTTTTTATATGAAGTTTTTACGGTACGGGCGATGTACTAGCATCTGCGTAGAGGCCTTAAGTTGGTACACTGTTTAGGTCTATGATATTGGTGGCCTGCTACAGTACTATTCAATGGTCATGTTTGTGCAGTCAGCTGTTGTTTGTTGACATTTCTTATTCTTCAATTTTTGTCACTGTTGCTGTTTACTGCGGTTATGCTTTAATTGCAAAAATGCCATTTAAAAGTGCTAAAGATGTGCTAAGCGATGCTTTAGCAAAGCAAGTTATTAGAGAAATAGAGGATATTGAAGGTGAGAAGAGCTCGTTGTTTGAATTAGTTGCTCAATTACATGCTTTTAAAATTTGGCGGCCATTAATCATATGTGTTTATACTTTTTTGCACAAAAATACACCAAATACACTAAAACGTACTGAACATCGATAGCAAATATCGAAAAAATATCGTGCTCTTTCCATCTTTACTTTGTTCAAACTTGAAACACTTTTTGTATACATATGCTGGGGTGTTTCAACGTTTCAAGAAGTTTTCTATGCATGTTGCTGTTGCGGGACGTTTCAACTTTGAAACGTGAAACGATGAAACGAGCTGTTGAACACCCCAAATAATTAAAAATATATTACGATTATTTACTCATTACTCGATTAATAATCAATTAATCTAAAAAGATAAATCGTATAATATAATCGTTTATTGCCCAAAACTAATCGATTATTTCCTTGCATTCGATTAATCTTGCCATCCCTATCCGCAGCACCATTGTCTGGTTTAGAGCTGCAACAACAATGTGCGTCAAGTTAGCAACGGTTCCGCCAGCAACGAATATCGGAACTTGGTTCATGAGTCGGAACCATCAATGAACTTTAGTGTTTTTAAAAGGTTTTCAGCATGGAATCCAATAAAAATTGATGCAGAAATGTTAAAAAATGAATTATTTATTGTTTTCATGCACCGTCTGGCATATTTCAGCTTTTGAAATGGGTAAAATTAGCTATAAAACAATTGCATTTCCAGCATATCTTAAATATCTCAACTCAGAAATAAAAGCCCCGAATACGGCTAATACACGATAAAAGCCTACAATTTCACCTATTTTATGGTAAAAATTGTAGGAAAATCGTCCATTCAGTTTTTGAGTAATTTGCGAATGAGTGCAGCTACCTCGAAACCAGCCCCATACAAAATGACCGCCAAAATCAATGCTTGGTTCTCAAGCCTTAATAACTTTTTTCAGAAATAATGACCCTGAATGCACGCTATACCAAATTAAAGCTACATGTTTCAGGAAGCTATAACAATTAAGTTTACATACAGATTTTGAGAAAATTAATTATATGTAAGTCAACCTTTTTTGTTCATTAAAAAGGCCTATCGAGTTAGTAGTTCCAGCATGAGCTGAACTACTGCGCAACAGAAAGCTGGATGATATGGTCGGGGATATATGCCAAAGCAACTATATGCAACTAGGTGGCACTTTTTTTGCTCAAAAACTAAAATCGTTGCTAACTTTTATCTTTTTTCCAAGAAAGAAACATAAATTTCAATGAACGACTATTCTTTTTGTTAACATAAAAAAATTAAATAAATTAGTTATTATTATTTCAGTGTGGAGTAACTGATTAGAAAATAAATGGAATAATATGGTATATTTTCCCTCAATTCAAGAAAATGGCAGCTCTTGTTTGCGATGGCGCGTCTAGCGATGTATATATGGATGTTTCACATAAAATGAGAAAAAAAACACATAAATGCCCTTTTCTCAAAAACTGAATGGTCAATTTTTATGATTTAAACAGCAAAAGAATGGGAAAAATAGGGCCTTTATCCTTAACTACCGTGCAACTTGGGCCATTATCTTGGAAAAAAGATAAAAGTTAGCAACGATTTTAGTTTTTGAGCAAAAAAAGTGCCACCTAGTTGCATATAGTTGCTTTGGCATATATCCCCGACCATATCATCCAGCTTTCTGTTGCGCAGTAGTTCAGCTCATGCTGGAACTACTAACTCGATAGGCCTTTTTAATGAACAAAATAGGTTGACTTACATAGAATTAATTTTCTCAAAATCTGTATGTACGATCTCTCTAAACTTAATTGTTATAGCTTCCTGAAACATGTAGCTTTAGTTTGGTATAGCGGGCATTCAGGGCCATTATCTCTGAAAAAAGTTATTAAGGCTTGAGAACCAAGCATTGATTTTGGCGGTCATTTTGTATGGGGCTCGTTTCGAGGTAGCTGCACTCATTCGCATATTACTCAAAAACTGAATGGACGATTTTCCTACAATTTTTACCATAAAATAGGTGAAATTGTAGGCTTTTGTCATGTATAAGCCGTATTCGGGGCCATTATTTCTGAGTTGAGATATTTAAGATATGCTGGATATGCAATTTTTTTATAGCTAATTTTACCCATTTCAAAAGCTGAAATATGCCAGACGGTGCATGAAAACAATAAATAATTCATTTTTTAACATTTCTGCATCAATTTTTATTGGATTCCATGCTGAAAAACTTGTAAAAACACTAAAGTTCATTGGTGGTTCCGACTCATGAACCAAGTTCCGATATTCGTTGCTGGCGGAACCGTCGCTAACTTGACGCACAATAATTGAAATCCCGTGAACCAGACTGTTGCAAAACAGTACAATTTAACCATCAATAGTTTACCATTGTAACGCCGATAATATGGATACAGAAGCGCTTTCACAGCATACAGAGATCAACCTTAACAGTTGTCCTGGCATCTCACATGGGATACCGTCAAGCAAAAACCAATTAAAGAAACAACGCAAACAAGCTAAGCAGCTGCAGTTGCGAAAGTTGCGTCGACTGAAGGAACGCGAGCGTCAAAAAGAGAAAAAAGCAGATGCAAAGGCGAAGGGATTACCAATTCGTACAGGACCATCGCGCAAGGAATTGAAAAAGCGCCAGCTTTCGGAATTGAGTAATCATAACGGATCAGATGGAATAAGCGTGGCCATTGATTTAAACTACGATGATCTGATGCATGTGCGAGATATTGCAAAGTGTGTGAAACAATGTCTGCGCATATACACTATCAACCGACGCTCCGCTCAGCCACTGCGTCTTCATTTCACGGGAATCAAGCGCGATGGTCACATACACGATTGTTTTAAAAAGAATGATGGTTGGGAGAACTGGGACGTCGTGTACCACTTTAATCGTACCCACATCGAGCTTTTCGACAAGCAAAATTTAGTTTACCTAACTTGTGAATCGGATACTGTGCTAGACAAACTTAAACTTGGACACACGTACGTTATTGGCGGACTTGTTGATCACAATCATTTTAAGGGACTGTGTCATAAGCGCGCCACAAGCGCCGAAGTTTTGACTGCGCGACTTCCGCTAAGCGAACATGTTGATATGAAAACTCGTTCTGTGCTAAGTACCTGTCATGTGTTCGAATTGTTGGCACGCGTAGCAGGTGGACAGGATTGGACACAAGCTATCATCGAAACAATTCCTCAGCGCAAAGGAGCTAAGGCTAAAGAGAAACAATATGGCACAGACGCAATTCGACAGTCAAGCTACATACTAAAGCAATTTAAAAACGAGCACGAACGAATGGAAGAAAATCAGCTATCAACAAAAGCCTTATCGCATTAGAAGAAACCTTTTTTATTTTATGTTTTTCAAAATTTTCAACCAAGAACTTATTCTTCTCAATAAAAATATGTTTTGAATGCCAAGTTGGCAATGCCTATGGCCTTACAAATAATGCCAATGAGTTGGTGTCATTCATGTGACGTAATGCTAGTGAAACTCATTTCAGCGCCAGATCATAGATTTCTTGGTGGTGACACAAATAGGGTGTTCAGCAGCCCGTTTCACGTTTCAAACTTTAAACGTCCCGCAATAACAACTTATGCTGCATTTACACTAGTTGATGCAGCGTCAATTCTAGCTATATCAACAATTGATATCCAACGTCAACGCATTTGTTTTGTTTACATTAGTAGATTGAGTTGACAAAAAACCGGGTTGCCAACTAATTTTCGAGTTGAGCAACGCGCAAGATGCCAACGCGTTGATATTGAAGTTGAGAGTAATTTACACCAGTTGATATCCACATACGTTGACATTCACGTTGCTATGCATTTTTCGTTGAGGTCGATATTGTGAATGTATCGAAACTGATAATCGATATTGTGTTGTTTTGTTAATTGAGAAAAGAAAAAAATTGGCATGTACTAATGCATATGTAACTTAAAACTAATTGATATGCAATTTGTTTACATTAAAATAAAATCAGCAGTGGTTTTGGTTCTCGCTCTTGAGTTAATCGATAGCTATCGCCAGCAACTGAAGCAGGTCTACTTTCGATATTAGAATATGGTTCAATAAATATGCATAAAAATAAATAAAATTGTATTTTAAATAGCTTTTTATTACTAATTTTTGTTTTTTATAGACTGCACAGTTGAAAAAGCAGACAACATCAATAAAAACGGATGGAGAAGCGAAGTGCTGCCACCTTTAATATGTACATAAAGTTTGTCAACACACAGCAAAAGAATGAACATGAGCTCAACTTAATTTTGTGTTGTCAACGCGCCGATTGTGACTTCAACTGTTGACACAAAGTGTTTACACTATGTTTACACTCAGAGCAACAATTGATGATTTTCGCATTGTCAATCTACTTTCAACGCAACAGTTGACCAAGTTGACAGCTGTTCACACTAGGATTGATAAAGTTGTTGTCAATGTTGACTTGTTTGTCAACTAGTGTGAATGCAGCATTACGTAGAAAATTTATTTACTTCGTTTATGCTTGCTATATCATGATTTTTTAAAATCACGCTTTTACAATAGGCCTGTTTATGTTTATTTTATAAATATCATGATTTGGCTGAAGGGGGAGCCTCCTATGAAAATTATAAAATGTTTTGGCAGCTTCATATGAAAAAGGTGGCAACACATCAGCACAAACAGCTGATGGATCGAAATCAAAAACGTTAAACGTTTTAAATCGTAAAAATGGAAGAAAAAAAAAACGCAAAGTTTTTTTTGATTAAACGGCTTGCTCGAACATCGCAGATGGTCCGTTGTCTTTTAGGACGAAGAATGGAGCGCATGAAGGCATTAAGACGTGGATGGAATTTAGCACAGCACGCAAGAAAAGTTTAATGGACTATTTTGCAAGTCAACTTGCTGCCTTGACTTTATTAAGACGATCGCGGACAGCTTATAGCCGGCCTAGAAGCGATTCATACTGGATGCTGATGCAAGCTCCAGAAAATGAACAGCTATTTTTGAAACATTTTCGAATGTGCAAAACCTCATATTATGAACTATGTGCACTTTTGGCTCCACATATGCCGAAACAAGTGCATTTAATTACAATTATTGTTGCATTCGAAAAGCAGGTGGCCATCGGCATTTATAAACTAGCTTCATGTGCAGAGTACAGAGTTGTTGGAGATGTATTTGGCGTGCACAAGAGCACTGTTCACAAATATTTCCACACGACGGTTCACGCAATTGTTAAACTGACGAAGAATTTTATATATTTTCCTAAGTTTGAAGAGTGTATAAGGATATCGGATGGGTTTGAAAAAAAATCACACATTGCCAATATCATTGGCGCAATTGGCGGTAATTACAAATTAATTTTGAATTTATGCCGTTAAGAGTCACTCATTAAGATGCTATGAGAGTCATTAGTCTCCGCAAAAGTCCAGTGGCATCTATTGCTTTTTATTTTAAACGTATTTTTTTATTTTATCGTCAGTGCAGGACAGCTGATTTTACACAGTAGCGCTGCCAGACTGTTTTCCACAAAAAATTATGATTTTTCCAAAAAATCATGGTCAAAATACGTGTGTAGAAAAAAAATCATGATTTTGTGTTTATGCTTGTATATATTAAAAAAATCACGTTCTGAGATCATGCTTTTTTGCAAGCATAAACGTAGTAATTAAAACGTTGAAAGGTAAAACCAAAGGTACTTTGCCCCAGCCTATGTAATACTAGTAAGTATAAAGTATTATAGAGCAATCATTGCGTACGGGGCTTCTTGGGAACTCATATGCTGTACATTTTTGTGAAAAACTTTCTGAGTGCTCCCATAGCACTTCGGGTGTCGAGCCGACTGGAAGCTCTTGCGTTCGTGCTCAGAACTATTTTTGTATGCGCTTATTTGTAGAGAGGCAGCCGAATGAGACGGTCGGTCCACGCAGCTCTGCTGTTTATTTGCGTGTGGGATTTGCGTGTATGGTTTTGTTATTTTTGCGTGTGATGTTTTTGTTATTTTTGGGGTGGGATTTTTAAATTTGATCAGTGAATGAATGTTTGCGCTCACATTTGTATGCATGTCAAGTGTCAAGAACCTGTCTCAGTTTTTATGATATTTTTATTTTTTTTTTTAGGTGTATATATTTAAGACTTTCTAATTTTGTTTATTAAAAAGCAAATATGAAATAATTTAAAAATTTTGCTATATTATTTATATATATAAATATATCAATGATTGATGATTACATAATAAATTTATTTTCTATTAACATATAATTAAGTCACATCAAAACAGTACATTTGAGATAAAGCATTTTTTACAAGCAGCAATAAAAATCTGTAAACACCCAGAAATCTATGAATTCCTTTTTGTATGCCCACAAACAGAAACACAAGAAAATGCTATTTCGAAGAAGCTTATTTGCTACGTTATCAAGTTTCCTCGGGTGCCTATCGTACTTGGCCTTAGTGCAAACCTTGCAGTTTGCAACCACTTCTTTGGCTAAATTGTTCATATTGGGAAAATAGTAGTCACGAAGTACTTGTTTAATATTTTCCTGAGCTGCTCTGTGTGCTCGGTTGTGTTCTGCAGTGATAATTTCTAACTGCTCGTTTTTGTCCGTTATATCTTGCACGAGATTTTTGCAATGCCAAAATTGGGTAGCAGGGAAGTGCACTATCAGGTCATGTTGGAAGCTTGCTAACGTGGGAAGATCGCAATGTATTGTATTAACGACTCCCGTATTCACAACTTTTTTGAGTATTTTGAAAATTGTGCTCTTGTCAGTGAAACTGATCAAGTGGCGCGTTTTGCTGCGAAATAGCAACAAGTTTCGCTTTAGCGGAAAACGTGATTCCTCTAGGACAATCTGGTTCCTAAAGCAATTTAATGGTTTGTCTGTTGTTTCGACCGTGTAGGTCAGGGAGAGTTCGCTGTGAACGGTTGCAGCGTCCGAACGGGGCTCGTCTTGCAGAGCATTAATGTTTTGCCTCGAAAGGGCATCTGCCACCAGATTTTCTTTGCCTGGTTTGTAAAACATTTTGGCATTATGCTGATCAATGTAAGCTTTCCATCTTTTAATCTTGGAATTCGTGTTCTTGTCCGCTACAGCGAACGTGAGCGGCTGGTGGTCCGTGAAAATGTTAATTTCCCTAGAACCGTACAGAAAGTTCTGCAATCTGCCTAACGCCCACACAATGGCCAGCAATTCCCTTTCGTTGGTGGCATAGTTTTGTTCGGTCTGTTTTAAGGCGCGAGAAATCATTGTAATTGGCCTATTGCCTTGGGAAAGAACCGCGCCAATTCCACTGGCTGAAGCATCAGTGGTTAAATCGAACGGTTTCTGGAAGTCTGGATACATTAACATGACATCTTCTGATGCCAAAATGTTCCGCAGGCGATGAAATGCATCGCGTTGAGCTTCATTAAGTTCAACAGGGATTTTCTTTGATACGTGTTTACTAACTGAACCATTTTCCCTTTTAAGTATGTCCGATATTGGACGAGCTATAGCTGCAAAGTCTTTAATAAAGACTCTATAGTAGTTGGCTAACCCCAAGAAGGATCTAACACTGTAGACATTCTTTGGTTCAGGGAATTCCTGAATAGCCTTAACCTTTTTGGGATCGGATGTTGCTCCATCTTTGGTTACAATGAAACCCAGGAATTCGATACTTTCCTTGAAGAATCGAGTTTTTTCAGGGCCTACACGCATGTTGGCGTCGATTAGACATTTTAACACAATGTTAATGTGTTGAAGGTGCTCCGTTTCATTTTTAGAAAAAATGATGACGTCGTCTACATAGACGAAGCAAATCTTTCCTATATGTTCCCTCAGGACATCGTCTGTTGCCCTTTGGAAAATGCTGCTTGACAGAACTCGTACTTGCCGCTGCTTACTGAAAACGAAGTCTTTTCGCGGTCATGCTCCGCAAGGTAGATTTGGTGGTACCCAGACTTTAAGTCAAGAGTAGTGAAATATTTTGCCTTTCCTAGATTAGCTAAGATCATAGGAATGTTCGTCATGGGGTAACGGTCCGGTATGGTCTTTTCGTTCAGTTTCCTGAAGTCGATTACTAACCTTTTTTTTGGGTTACCGTATGAGTCAGTGCCTTTCTTATCAACCACCCATGTTGGGCTGTTGTAAGGCGATCTGGAGGGCCTGATTATGCCATCGTCCAGCAATTGTTTGACTTCCTTGTTTATGAAGTCAGAAACACCCATGAGACTCGGGTATCTTGAATATACAGGCTCATTGTCTACTGTTCGGATTGTAGCGATTACAGCAGTGTTGAAGGGGAGAGCTTCATTTGCATTTGAGAAGGCTCTTTTGTTTCTGAGTATCATGTCCCTGAACCCTTTCTTTACGGAAGGTGGGACTACGATGTCGTTGACATCGGTGAAGTTCACATCAGCACATTGATAGTACTGGAGTTTTTCGGATGCACCCTGGTATTCCAGGGTGTTCTTCGCCAAGTTCAATTTGACTCCGGCTTGTGTTAGCAAGTCGAAGCCTATGATAGCGTCGAAAGAATTTAAGGTATCGAGGAGAAAGAATGGGGAAGTGTGACGGAAAATATTCATCAAACATTTGTTTTTTTTTTTTTTTTTTTTTTTTTTTTTGGGGGGGTAAATTTAATGTATTGGACCAAAAACACAGTTAGTTTTTATTACAACACAGTGATCTTCATTAGTAAATTCGGCAAGCCTGGTTGACTTCAGGCGTAGTTGTAGGTCTTGTGGATTAGGTTGACTTCCTTTGGATCGTCACCAGGCTATTGTATTAGGTTTCCAAATGACCTGCGCTTAAGTCTTCTAACGACTCTTCTCCCCGCAAGCTCTCTAGCCAGCCGGCTTCGGTGCCGCTGCAAACGTGCGTTGTATCTGATGGAATAAGCTCCAACTTGGCTGTCTATGGTAGTCAATCTGAGGTCATTGTGCAAGGTTGAATTTCGTACGTACCAGGCAGCACCAGTTATTCGACGCAAAGCCAAATTCTGGAGTGTCTGGATACGTCGTCGACTTGTCCGACACGCAATGCCCCAAATCTGTATACCATATCTCCAAGTCGGAGCAACCAAAGTGTTGTACACTGCCCGTTTGCAGCGCAGCGGCAAGGCGCTATTGGCGTTTATCATCCAATTAACTTTTGACAGCTTGCACCGACATTGCTTAAGGAGCCCATCAAAGTGAGAGCGAAAACAGAGCCTTTTGTCCAATGTGATCCCCAGGTATCGAGCATGATTTTCAGGCTGCAAGGGACTCCCATCAAGCCAGACTGCCGGTGCTTCTCCACGTCTCAGTGTAAAGTTGACAGCTTGGCTCTTCGAGGCGTTGAGCTTGATGTTCCACCTGCGAGCCCAGCTCTCAAGGATGTGGATATACTCCTGGGCTCCGTCAGCAGCCTCGTACTCGCAAGAGGCAGAGTGGAATACTGCCACGTCGTCAGCAAATGTGGCAATGAGAAAATTACCTGGTGAGGCGAGGTCTTCAAGATCATCAGGAGTGGGTATGTCCGCCGTGTACAGGTTGTATAGAAAAGGGCCCAGTACGCTGCCTTGCGGAACGCCCGCCTTCATTTCCCGCGTGGTAGAGATCGCAGCCCTCACCTTGACTTCAAACCTGCGTTCCGTTAGGTATGAACGCATTAGCATGAAATAGGGAGCTGGGAGGCGCGTTTTATTTTTTGAAGCAGACCTCTAATCCAGACGCGGTCGAACGCCTGCTGGACATCCACAAAGATACCATAGCAATAGCTCTTGTCATCGAATGCCTTAAGTATGTGGTTAACCACTCTGTGAACCTGTTCAATTGCACCATGCCCTCTCCTGAACCCAAATTGGTGGTCAGGAAGAATGTTCATATTATCCATAAGCCTAACAAGCCGTGCAGCAATAAGCCTCTCCCAAACCTTAGACAGAGATGGCAAGAGGCTGATCGGTCGATATGACTCAGGGTCATCCTCCGGCTTACCCGACTTATGAATCATGTGGATCCTTGCTAACTTCCACTGGGCAGGAAAGTGCTGGGTTCTTAGTATAGCGTTGAAAATCAACGTTATAAAGAGAAGCGCTCGAATTGGCAGGGCCCTCAGGGTGGTGTGGCAAATACCGTCATGGCCAGGAGCCTTAGAACTAGGAAGGATATTAATAGCTTCCTTGACCTCCTCCACTCTGATGGGGTTGATGGGCAAAGACATCTGCAGAGGAGTCTCCAGTGCTTGGGCGGTCTCATTAAGGCTATTCTGATCAGCTAGGTCAAGCGGCGTAAAGCGTTCTTCAAGGTGACTTGCAAACGTCTCAGCTTGCTCGTCGTCAGTTTGGCAGTGCCCGTTTCCAGGACAGCGAAGCGGTACAGTTCTCCAAGGTTGGCGCTTTAGGCTACGTGTGGCACGCCACAGAGAGTAACCAGCATCACATGTGTAATCCATACTCTCTAACCTTCTAGTAAAAGTTTCACTTTACGCCTGCGTAGTGCCTCCTTAAGCTCCCTCTCAGATCTTCGCCATACTGCCTTGTCCTGAGGGCTATGCGTTGTCTGGTATCTGTGTCTGTTTTGCCTCTTGATTCTGAGCAAGTTTGCTATATCCGCTGGGAGTCTGTTTCCAGAATTATCCTGGCGTCTTACCACAGGGGGCGGGGTGGTTTCAGCTGCAGCCGACCGGATCTTGGCGATTAGCAAATCAATGGAATTTTCAACATCCAATCCAGTGTTGATGGTAGTGTTAAGCTCGATACTTTCGCCAATCCGTCTCTGAAACTCCTCAATGTTGGTACGTGCGTTGATGAGCCTTGGTGGTCCACTGACCATTCTTGCACTGCTATCCAAAGTAACTATCAGGGCAAGGTGGTCACTAGGGAGGTCCCAATCATCAGATATGGAAAGAATCTGGTCTGGAATCCCCTGGTATATGGCAAAGTCAATGCAGGAAGGAGTACCTCTTGCTCCATAAGGGTACCTTGTTGGTGATCCCGTTGCAAGGATCTTTGCTTGTCTACGAGACAGGCTCCCAGCAAGCTGTATGCCTCGTGCATTGCTGCTTCGTCCACCCCACAGCCAATGATGAGCGTTCCAATCTCCACCCACCAAGTACTTGTACCAGCCGAGTTAAGAATATTATTAAAATCATTAATCAATATCCTCTCATTTGGCCTGCAATAGATAGCTCCAAAAACCACATCTCCAGCATCTGTCGAAACTCTAACCGTTGAATACTGGTAAGCCCGATTAACTAAAGTCAACTGAGGGAAATGTATCAGATTGCTCCGAACGAGTACAGCGCAGCCCCCTGCAGCTGTACGATTATCAACCCAATGTACTGGGTACACCTCGAAGCCAAATATTCTTGGAAATGATAAGCCATTCGTCCTGGTTTCTGACAGGAGGATGACCTTGATGTCATGTTTTCGTACTAGAGCTTCAAGCTCTAGTACTTTACCTGAAATGCCGTTGGCATTCCAGATAAGAACCTTTAGTGGTGAATTCATTTTGACAGCAACGCGGTCATAAGCGTGAGGATTTGCTGTTGCATCCCCAAAACTTGCTGCTGCATATCTGCCATTCTCTCAATAGCTCGAGTCATATCCTTGATGGCAGAAGAGATCTCATCTCCGTTGACTGGCATCTGTTGCTCAACTTGTTGTCGGGTTTGACTCTGTTCTTGCTGCTGCTTCAGGCCGCGTCTAGCCACAGCAGCATATGATTGCCCTCCAACTTGTTCCTTAATGAATGAACTTGGAACGTTTACTGGCTCTGGTTCATGTGTTCTGATTCTCCGGATCTGGTTTGGCAATTTTGGGGTTAGGTTGGCGTTTTTAATGGCCTTAGGAGCTCCCGCTCGCCTTATGTACTCGATGAAAACCGTGCACCCCTTATAATTTGCCGGGTGGCTGCAAGAGCAGTGTACGCATGTAGCTGGCACGTCAGGTGACCTGGTGCATTCAGTAGACCGATGGTTATCGCCGCATTTTACACACCTAGGCTGCTTTGTGCAGTATTTGGCTGTGTGTCCATACTCCTGACATCTGTGGCATTGCACAACTTCATGACTTCTACGAGCAGTCTCAATTTTAACCACCTGTTTGCACATTTTCCTAATAGCAAGAACCCCCTTGTTATTAGGCGCTGGTTCTATATTAAGAAAGTGTAGGTTCATAGGCTCATTAGAGTCCTTCTTTTTTAGGTTATGTAAGTGGAGAACTGTGTGACCTTTGCTCTTAAGCTCATCAATAATCTCTCGATTAAGCGTAGAGTGATGCAGTCCCTTAATGACAATGCGATAAGGCTTCTCCTCATGGAGTTGGTATGAGTGGAATTCAATTTTGTGCTCGTTAAGCTTGTTCACTATAGCTCTATAGGTGGGCACATCGCTGGCAAGGAGTCGCATGGTTTTACCCATATTGGATTTAATAACCAATCTATTTTCATCCACAACATTCATCAGAAGTTGCCACACGTCATAGATATTATCAATGTTATTGACTACAATAGGGGGTGGCTTCTTACCAACAGCGGTGGCTATAGGCTGCGCAGATGTTGATGCTCCCAAATCCAAGGGGTCCGCCTGATTTGGTGACTCATCTTCTGAAGATTCATATATCTCAGTAGCGTTCTCGACGTCCATACCGTCGTCATCTTTTTCGGCCAAAAGAGAAAATTTATTGGTCGTGTTTAGTACTACGTCAGCAATGTTATGTTTGCGGCGTGATGCTGGGGGAGAGGTTGTGTAGGGTCCTTTCCGTTTACCGATCTTCTTCGCTTGCGAGACATGCATGCGGGCCGCTGCAGCAGCTGTCTGGTCATCATCATCATCGTGTTCGTGGGAGCTTTTAATGTTCGTAGCTATTGAGCTACTTATCCCTGTCTTAAGCCCAGAGTACTTATTGGTAACTGTCGTCAATTTGCTGACTAACTCAGCCCTCGATGACACATCGGCTGTTGACGTCAGTTGCTTGGCAGATGGGTGTGCAGTAGATGCAGGCACATTGCTCTCTGCGTTGGAAGTCTTGCTGTTGGATCCTATCTTCATTGTGATATCATTTAACAACTGAGCCCTAAGGTCCTTTTGAGATATGCCAGCTACCGACATCATCGCTTTTTTAGACTGACTAGATTCTGAGCGCGTAAGAGTTTTATCATCCATACTTGATAGCTTCAGACACTGCACAGTCGATAAATACGGCTGGGTGCCCGATGTGCCCGTTGGGCTGGATATACTGTTTAAACACTTTTTCCTAATGTTCGTGGTTGTATAGCTTTTGCCGACACTGCACGCAACAGCGTCCAAAGTCTGTGAATTGTGCACAGCAACGAGTAATGTTCAGTTTTGACAAATTTATTTATTTTATTTCTGATGTTGCCTGTATTTGTTTCTAAAATTATTTTTTGAGAAAATATTTGATGTTGCCTGCCAGACGAACTGAACAGAATTCCAAACATTTGTGTTTGATTTCGGTAGACCCGTGTATCGAGTTTACCGAGAATGACTTGGCGACCGGCGTTATGGTCTTTAGCTCTGTTAAGGGCTTCACATAATTTTTTGCCGCGCCAGTGTCAATCAACATCTTCAGAGTTCTCCCAGCCAACCGTCGCTCAATGTACGGAAGTACTGAGTCGTCACCAGGTGCGTACTCGTTCTCGCTCTCTAGTTCTTCGACTGCCTCTTTGGCAGATTTCTCGTATTCTGCTACAGCTTCTTTGGAATCTGTTTGGATGACATTGCTAATGCGTTGTCGCCTCTGACCTGTTAAACGGTCTGACGAGTTTTTGCGTTTTGGTGCGTTGAACTCATTAGCCTGACGCTTGCTGTAGTCGGTTTTTTGTCTAAATCTGGAGGAAGAATCAACTTCCATGGGCTGTGGAGCCTCGGTTTGATTGTCTTTTGGGGTATGAGGCTGGGGATCGCCCTTTTGGCGTTTCACAAAATGGGGATTTCTCTCCTGATTCTGATCGTCTCTGTTATATTTTGCCAGTACAATTTGGGCACGGTTTCTGTTACCTTCAGCAAGTTGCGCCCGCTCTTGCAAGGCTTTAGCGTAAGAGTTAGCGAACATGCTTCTCTCAATGCTAGATTCTGCCTCTCTGGCCAGGGCCAGTGCAGACGGTAGATCCTTTGGCTGTGCAGGAAACACAACCGCTCTCAACGGCTTTTTAAGACCGGAGATAAAGGCGTGCAAGGCGTCGTCTCTAACCTCTCGGTTGAGCAAATCGGCGCCTTCTTGGTCGTGAGACATTACAATTTTGTTGGTAACGAGCGTGAGTTTCTTCTCGACGCCATCGTAGTACTGCATCAGGGACATTTCGCCCTGAGTAACCAACTCCAAACCCTGTCTCAACAAACGCAAGGATGTTTTATCCGAGTATGTGCAATCTAGCCTAGCTAGTATTGCATCGAAATTTTTTTTTTTTTTTTTTTGGGGGGTAAATTTAATGTATTGGACCAAAAACACAGTTAGTTTTTATTACAACACAGTGATCTTCATTAGTAAATTCGGCAAGCCTGGTTGACTTCAGGCGTAGTTGTAGGTCTTGTGGATTAGGTTGACTTCCTTTGGATCGTCACCAGGCTATTGTATTAGGTTTCCAAATGACCTGCGCTTAAGTCTTCTAACGACTCTTCTCCCCGCAAGCTCTCTAGCCAGCCGGCTTCGGTGCCGCTGCAAACGTGCGTTGTATCTGATGGAATAAGCTCCAACTTGGCTGTCTATGGTAGTCAATCTGAGGTCATTGTGCAAGGTTGAATTTCGTACGTACCAGGCAGCACCAGTTATTCGACGCAAAGCCAAATTCTGGAGTGTCTGGATACGTCGTCGACTTGTCCGACACGCAATGCCCCAAATCATCGAAATTTAAAACCGTATTGTGAGACACTAGTAGGGCTCCAGCTGAGCCTTTGATTTTATTCCTAATAATTGCTACCGCTTGGTAGTGTGTAGTGCTCTTTGGAAAATCCTTGAACAGCTCGTATGCGTAGATGGCTGCTTGCCTCCACGCTACATATTCATCCTGTACGCCGGTGAAATCCGGCACGGACTTAATAATGGGTATATCGCATTTAACGTTAGCATCGACGGTTATTTTTTCGTAAGTGATGATTTGCGGTGCTTCTACCTGCAAACTCTTTACTTGTGAAGTTAAAGTGGCAATTTGTGCTTGAAACTTATTTTGTTGTTGCGCTACAGCTTGATGGCACCCTCAACGAAAGCCTGAACTTGAGCTGGATTCATTTTTTCAGTTACCGCGGTATCTGCAGGATCAGGATCTACTGAGCAATTGAGTTCCCCTTCCCAGCTATCTTCACTATTATATTCAACTTTTACCTCTCTATAGGCCCAACTCATTGGCTTATGGTTGGCATTTTTCAAAACTTAGACCGATCGTGAAAGATCGGCAGGTAAAACTGTTGGCAATAATAGAATATAGTGTATCTTGGGGTATGCAATATTTTCCAAAAAAAATTTGTTAAAGTATGCAGCAAAAAATATAATGCTGTTGAAAGTATGCAATGCTTTATTGAAATGGAACGTTGGTAAAAGTATGCAGCAAAAAATATAATGTTGCTGAGAGTATGCAATGCTTTATTGAACTGGAACGTTGGTAAAAGTATGCATCAAAAAAATTTTTTATTTTTATTAAGAGTATGCAGCAAATTTTTATTTTAGTAAAAGTATGCAACGTTTATAAAAGTGAAATGCTGGCACAAGAATGCCGCAATATTTACTTTACTTGTTTTTTCTTTTTAACCTTTTGTTAATAATTTTTGGAGTATCGAATGCAACCCTGCTAGCAACGCACGTGTTTTAGTGACGCGAGCGGTGAAAATATATTTTCGCCGCTACAAATCAAAGACAAGCCCACAATAGTGGCACAATTTGTGTTCAGTGAACGTCAAGTCACAATTAGTGTAAACGTTAAAGTGCAGCATTCTTATTTAATTAAAAGAGAATCTTCCCAAAACGGGGCTCCGCTGCCTAGCGGCCACGTCATCCTTAAACATTTAATAAAAGCTCATCGTCAGTGAAGCTTTGAGCTTTTAATCTCTTTTCTCAAGGTTATAGTCTTGGCTAGGATCTTGCAATTAACGATGCATACTCTTAGGAGTCCGTTAAAACCAGGACGAATCGGAAAGCAGCCGACAAAGATGTCAGCTATGACAAAAAATAAAGCGGCTCTTGGTGAGGCTCTTATCAAAGCCGTCAACCAACCCTCAGATAGTGAGATGAACGGAGAATCTGAAATTCTAGTGACTGCAGTGACATTGGAAACTGGTGCTTTCTCAAGCGTCAATGGCGCACCAGCTGGGACCATCACCAATAACCAAAAATCTTCATCAGAGGATGGAGCTCCGCAGCGCTTTCAAACAATCAAGCGCAAAAGCTCATGTGCTTCTCAAAATATTGAGATCAAAAAAGCAAACCTTGTCAACAATGGTACCAACTACAGCGGCAGCTCAAACCGTTTTGGCCTACTTGCGAAAATGACTGCTGACATGGAAGCAAGGAACGAGAGAGAAGTGCTGTGCGAAAAGCCCAGCGCCAGCCAACGAATTAGGACTGATGCTTCGAAAATTGCTGCTCCCGGCAAAGCGCAGCCTAAGCCTCCACCAATCGTAATGAAAGGCATTAACGACGTCAACCTGCTAATGCAAGGTATTTCAAAAGTCACGGAAGTGAGCAAGGTCGAGGCTAGGGCTTCACTGGGTGGTGTAATGCGACTCTACACGGCCGATGCCAGCACATTTCGCAGCATTGTCAGCTGGCTCGAGCAAGAAAAGTACGAATTTCACTGCTATCAGCTGAAAGAAGACAGGCCATACAGAGTTTGTGTTAAAGGCTTGCACCACAGCACGTTGCCAACCCAGATAAAGGAGGAACTTGGAAAAATTGGCCACAAGGTGCTAGATGCCCATGCGCCTCAGAGGCGCAACGAGCCAGGCACTCCCAAAGTCAACCCAGTGAACATGTTCTTTCTGAATATTGCAGCAGCGGCCAATAATAAGGCTATATTGGCTGTTAAGACACTATGCCATATGAGAGTAGCAGTCGAACCCCTCCGCAAGCGCACTGCCATTTTGCAATGCCATCGATGTCAGCAGTTTGGTCACACTGCTAAATATTGCCGTAAGGCGCACATATGTGTTAAATGTGCTGGCGAACACCCTGCCAGGGATTGTACTCGACCCCGCAACGAGCTATGTACATGCTTCAACTGTGGTGATGCGCATCCTGCCAACTACTCAGGTTGCCGGAAATACCAGGCGTTTCTACAACGCTCCAGGCCCCAAAGTGGGGTGGGTGGTAAAAGTGAGGACTCCGACCTTTCTATGCCAGGGGTTAATATTGGTAGTAGACCGGCAGCCACTACTCGAACTGGAGTCACCTATGCGGACGTGGCAAAGCAGCAACATCAACAGCCGCAGCCACAACATAATCGACAACAGCAGCAGTCCAACGACAGGAGCCACAGCCGTCAACGGACGACATGGGATGCACCTCAGCATGTCAACAACAACATCGAAGCCATTCTGCAGTCCCTTAACGAAAGCATCAACACTCTCCGCTCGCATCAAGAGAAGCAGATGGAGCTTATGATGATGATGCTAAAGCAGCACCAACAGCAGACACAGCAGCAGGGGCAGATTCTTAATCTACTCACTGCGCTCCAAGCGCAGCAGGCCCCATAATGATGCCCCTGCGCATCTTAGTGTGGAACGCCGATGGCGTATCTACAAAGCTGCCCGAAGTAGAGTGCTTCGTGCAGCGACATGAGATTGATGTCTTGCTTCTGAGTGAGACACACTGTAAGGGGTCAGAGGCTCCCAAATTATTCGGGTTTGAGGCCTATCCTGCAAATGATCCGACCGCTGGCAACGCCAAAGGTGGTGCAGCGATTCTGATCAGATCACGGCTGGTACACTTCCCGCTAATACCAATAGCCACGGACAAGGTGCAACTTGCGTCAGCAGCCATCGAAACTGAACTCGGCACAATCAACTTTGGAGCAGTATACTGTCCCCCGAGGTTTATATGGACTACGGATGAATTTGGGACAATTTTGGAACAGCATCATTCCAAGTTCATCGTTGCAGGCGACTGGAATGCGTCCCACTGGCTCTGGGGAGCGGGGAGGTGCAACCAAAGAGGACATGCGCTAGCAAATCTCGTCTTCAATTCAGAGGTGAACTCGCTAGCAACTGGTGGCCCAACGAGGTACCCATATAGCAGTAGAGGCTCACCAGGCTATATTGATTTTGCGTTGACAAGGGGTATCCTGGGTATTCATGCAGAAATACGGCCGGTTGTTGAGCTTAGCTCCGACCACCTACCACTCGTAATTACGCTGGATGCGGCAACAATAGCTTACCCTAGGATGGAGCGGCTAATCACCAAACGCACTAACCTGGAATGCTTTCAAGAGCACCTTGAGTCCTCACTGAACCTCAACACGGTTATCAACACTGGGAAGGACATAGATGATGCTATCGACTCTTTTACCTTTAAAATCAAGACAGCAGCTAGACAGGCTACTCGCACCCCATCTCGGAGGCCCGCTGCAGATAGAATCCCGATAACCGTGAGATTCACCTGCTCATCGCGGAGAAGAGGCGCTTACGCGCTAGGTGGATGAGGTCTCGCCACCCATTGGACAAAGCAGACTGGAATAGTGCGCAGAATAGGCTCCGTCGCGCTCTGGTGGAACACAAATCAGCATGGTTTGATGACAGGCTAGCCAATACGGGGGTTGATTGCGAAGCGACGCACTCGCTCTGGAAGGCCACACGCGCCATTAAAAGGCGATGCGCAAGAAAAGCGCCACTAATGGACAGAAACGGGACATGGTGTCGGACAGACTTGGGGCAAGCGGAGCTGTTTGCCGCGCACCTCGCAGAGCGCTTTCAGCCATTTCATCTTGTCAGTCTGCAGCAATATGAAGAGACGCAGGACCAGCTGACTCAAGCCCTCCAAATGGACCTGCCCATCAAAAAATTTGACCCCAGCGAGGTAGCCGATGTCATTGCACTCCAGAACATCAAAAGGGCACCAGGCCATGACACCATCTGCAATGCCACGTTAAAGGCACTGCCCAGTTGTGCTATTCGCTTCATAGCGTTGGTTTTTAACGCTATTGTGAGGTTACAGTACTTCCCTCCGCAGTGGAAGCTCGGGATTATCTCAATGATCCACAAACCTGGCAAGCCTGAGAGGGAACCTTCTTCCTATCGGCCTATCAGCCTTCTCCCTTCGATTTCCAAGGTGTTTGAGAGATTGATTGCCGCCCGGATGGTCAAGTTAATGGAAGCTCGAGGGATCTTTCCTGAGCACCAGTTTGGATTCCGTGCCAGCCACTGCACTGTCGAGCAGTTACATCGGGTTGTCGAGCAAATCCTGACTGCCTTCGATAAAAAGGAATATTGCAATGCCCTTCTTTTGGACATTCGAGAAGCGTTTGATCGGGTGTGGCATACCGGAATTTTAGTAAAAATCAAACATACGCTGCCTGCGCCATATTTCGGTCTACTTAAGTCGTATCTTGAGGGAAGACGATTTGCGGTCAGATTTCACTCGGCACTCTCTACTGAGCACGATGTAGCAGCTGGAGTACCACAGGGTAGTGTCCTTGGTCCCCTGCTTTACTGCTTGTATAGCCACGACATGCCGCAGCCAGATAGAAGCCTGTACGGGACATCAATGCTAGCCACATTTGCCGATGACGTGTGCGTCACCTACAGGTCTCGATGTGAACACGATGCAGCCGACGGCATCCAGGACTATGCCACTAAGTTTTCGGAATGGGCAAGGCGCTGGAACATCGGCATCAATAGTGACAAGTCGAACAACGTTTGTTTCACCCTTAAGAGGAGAACACCACCGGGCCCCTGTACCACAGCTTACCGCAGCAAAGTACCTTGGAGTCACTCTGGATCGCAGGCTAACGTTTTCTAAGCATGTGACTTCCATTAGAACGCGCATACGTGCTTCGGTGAGGAAGCATTATTGGTTACTCTGCTCACGCAGTAAGTTGTCACTATCGAACAAAGTGACAATTTACAAGCAAATTATTGCACCAATATGGAGGTACGGGTGTCAAATCTGGGGACTGGCCTGCGATAGCCAAATTCGCAGAATCCAGGTCGACCAAAATAGAGTTGCGAGAACAATCACCGGTTGCGACTGGTTTGTACGTAATAGCACGCTTCACCGAGACCTGAAACTTGCCACGGTCTTCGACGAGATCAACAAGCACTCGTGTCGCTACCATGACAGACTGGAGCGACATAGAAACCGGCTGGCAAACTGTCTAGTCAGATCTCACCCACAAAGGAGACTCAAGAAGCGAACACCGAGGGATCTCATTCTTCGATCTCCACTGCTGAGGGTCAGCAGAAGCTGACACACCATTGCAGTATTTGTTATATTTGTTATTGTTATTATTGTTATTTGTTGTTGTTATTTAGTGTTTAGCGCTATGTTGTGACAGCTAACTAAGTTAGCCGGCGCGCCCAAATTGGGCTGAATTAATAGAAAATAAGGTCACAAAGGGGTTACTCAATTCTCCGTATGCCTTAATAAAAATCAGAAGAAGAAAAAAAAAAAAAAAAAAATAATAATAATTTTTGGACTGAAATCACTTATGAACTTACATAGTATGGGTTCTTGTTTATTGGTTGGGCGCCAATTAAATCTTCCGTCGTTCCCTCAGGTGTCCTGCGACGATCCGTAGCTAGTAGAACGAGGTTGACTTCTTCTTCCTTTTATGTATGGTGATGAGTCCAGCTGGTGAGTGCTGGAACAATGAGGTTTATGATGCGGGAACTTTCCCAGTAGCCCGTCTTGGACGTGGTCTACTAATGATAATAACACAAGTTATATTTGTTATCGGCAATGCCGGAGTTTAATCAAAGGTTCGTCTTATATTATTGCGAAGCAGATAGAGACTGAAGACTATAACAATATTCAAGCTTCAGCGAAGCCAATGCATCGCGCCATTCTTTAGAGTCGGCGAGCCGACTCAGCATTCTTGCGCAAGCAACGCGGGTGTCCGCTTTCAGTTGCTGTGCGCTGAACTCTCATCGGCGAGTCAACATTGTTTACACAATAGTACTTTGTTGCTGAGGGCAACTGGAATGCTTAAGGCTGTGTGTGTTATGTACTTTGTTGCTGAGGGCAACCAAATTACTTATGATTGTGTATTTATAGTGTATCTTATATGTTAGTTGTTAATTTGTATACAAAAAGTGTTTTAAGTTTCAACAAAGTAAAAATGGGAAGAGCACGATATTTAATCGATATTTGCTATCGATGTTCAATACTTTTCAGTATTTTGTGCATAAACGTATTAACACATATGATTGATGGCCGCCGAAAACAAAAGTAAAACATCATATACAAAAATTGCCTTTTCGTGTCTGCCGCGACGAAGCTAATACCACTAGACTCTGCATCAATTTGTCCAACAGAGTTTTCATCCACTTCTCCCTGTACATTTTCTGTTTCATTATGGTGCATTTACACTAGTTGATGCAGCGTCAATTCTAGCTATATCAACAATTGATATCCAACGTCAACGCATTTGTTGTGTTTACATTAGTTGATTGAGTTGACAAAAAAACCGGGTTGCCAACTAATTTTCGAGTTGAGCAACGCGAAAGATGCCAACGCGTTGATATTGAAGTTGAGAGTAATTTACACCAGTTGATATCCACATTCGTTGACATTCACGTTGCTATGCATTTTTCGTTGAGGTCGATATTGTGAATGTACCGAAACTGATTATCGATATTGTGTTGTTTTGTTAATTGAGAAAAGAAAAAAATTGGCATGTACTAATGCATATGTAACTTAAAACTAATTGATATACAATTTGTTTACATTAGAATAAAATCAGCAGTGGTTTTGGTTCTCGCTCTTGAGTTAATCGATAGCTATCGCCAGCAACTGAAGCAGGTCTACTTTCGATATTAGAATATGGTTCAATAAATATGCATAAAATTAATTAAATTGTATTTTAAATAGCTTTTTATTACTAATTTTTGTTTTTTATAGACTGCACAGTTGAAAAAGCAGACAACATCAATAAAAACGGATGGAGAAGCGAAGTGCTGCCACCTTTAATATGTACATAAAGTTTTTCAACACACAGCAAAAGAAATTTTTTTTTTTTTTATTAGTTCGTGTATATTTACAATCTGTCTCTAATGACAATAAGCAAATGTTGTGAAGGTGTAACATAACATGGGGAAAGGACGTCACAGTTTTACTATTTATGGGTGAAAAAGACTATTTACAATATACAAATAGGGTGAGATGGGTCACCAAAGCGGCTCGGGTCTGAATGGCAGGTCCAGAGGATGGCTCCTTTTTAGCCGCCTTGGGTGTTGGCTATTGTCTAGCAGGCTTATTGCCAAATGGTTGCTGTGGCGTTCAAGTCTGGATGTGTGACGAGTTCCGAGTTTACGGATTTCACTTCTAACTGAGGGTACATCCAGGTCCCTGTGTATCACTGAGTTTCTTATATAATTATTATAAGATATCTACTCTTGACATGTGTGTGACGTTAAAAAGTACGGTCGAGTTTTTCCGCGTCAATAGGCTGGGCAACTCACCTGTTGTTCTCATCGCCTTTGCCAATTGCGTTCCTCTACCGGGTGGTACGTTCACACACCTATATCTACACACGGCACACGATCATCCACACACACACACACACACACACACACACACCCAGGCATACACCCACACACGCAGGCACACCCACAAGTATACATTCCAGCCGATACATACACACAGGCACACTCACATCCACACACACAAGCACACACACCGTTCGTACATTTACACACAGATTGGGGTAAGTGTCAGCCATCTGCGATGGGCCTAAACGGTTGCTCAGGCAACCACATGTAGATTTGGTGCGGTCTAGGGCCATGTTTAGTGATAATTGTTAAATAAAAATAAATAAATATTTAAACGTAGAAGTGTTTGTGTATTCTATTTATTCCCCTCTACCCCTTTTCAGCTAGTGAGCGCCTCATCCTGTGGCTCCCGTGGGGCAGACCTGAGGAGTACGCAAGCGAATCCTTCGAGTTTTACTCTAGATTCTGCGACGCCTGCTTCTTGGGTGGGTCCCATGGGTAGCGACGGGTGGAGAAATATTGGTTAGGTGCGCCTCACCAAATGGCCCACGTGGGGCAGACTTGAGGGGCATGTTAGCGAATCTGCCGAGTCTTACTCTAGATTCTGCGACGCCTGCCTCTTGAGTATGTTCCACGTGTAGCGACAAGTGGGTAATACCCAGGCATTGCCGTTGTGGGAGATCGAGTGGGGGGACGAGTACGCATTCCGAGTCTTACTCTGTGCGCGACGAATCCTCTCACTCGCATCTCTCATACGCGTCCGAGAGATTCTCAAGGACGCGGCCGGTGACAGGCGCGGGTGGATGGGATTAGGCAGTTGGTGCACAGGCTTCCGGGTCTTACCCTCAGCCTGACCAGCTAGCTGTTTAACTCTCACCCTCCCGTGCCCACAGAACCACACTCGACGCCCTGGTCAGCGACGAAGAGCCATTCGGGGAACGGTTGGTTAGTTCTCCGAGTAATACTCTGGACTAACCAACCTACTCCTTCGAGTGACTCCCAAATCGTCGCCAGCGCGTAAGGCATGCTCACGACTCCCTTCTCTCTTCACCTACGCCCTCCTCTATGGACCCGACCCCTAGGTATGCCCCGGTACAGCTCCTCCAGTGTCCCAGCCACTTATAAATATTCTGTAAGCGACCCTGGCGCGACTGAGACGCCGACCCCAGCCCCAGATTTACGTCGTTACAGATGGCGCCCGAGCAGGGACACTGGAAACACTTTTGTGAGCACAACATCATTGTGGCTTAAAGACCCACCACCGCATAGTACCTAGGGAGTCCTGGGTCGCCCTCCTTGTGTATTTCTGAGATATTTGTGTCCTTGTTTTCTGTCCTTTTGTTGTCAAAACCCTCAAAATGTATATATATAGTCTCTTCACCCCCTTGCAAGTCCCTTGAAAACCCCTCAGCGCCCGACCCCCCCTTTGCCGCAGCAGTCTACGTTTTGTTGCCTCCGCAGCCGTGGGCGACGGAGGCTGCCGACGCCCAATAAGCGCAGCGCTGCTGACGCCTAATAAGGGCAGCGCTGCCAAGCTTGATAAGGACTGCGCTGCCGACAACCAACAGAGCTGAGCCGCTATATAAGGCGGACCGCGAGCCCAGAGTAGGCAGTCAAGACCCGGTCATCAAAGTGAACACATCTCGTGCAACACAAAATTCCTCCAGCAGGATAATAATAATTAAAACCTACAGATCCTCCAGCAGGATAATAAAATTTAAATCTACAGATCCTCTAGCAGGATAATAATAACAAAAACCTACAGATCCTCCAGCAGGATAATAATAATAAAACCTACAGATTCTCCCGCAGGATAATAACAATAAAAACCTACAGATCCTCCAGCAGGATAATAATAACAATAAAAAAAAAACCTACAGATCCTCCAGCTGGATAATAATCACAAACCTACAGATCCTCCAGCAGGATAATAATAATAAAAATTTTACAGATCCTATCAAAGGATATTAATAAATCATTATAAAAATTCTACAGACTTCTCCGACAATACAACATCATGGTGAACGTCAGCTGGATTTACTACCGCAGGAAGGACGAACTCATGTCCATGGCCAGCGAGTTCGGGCCCGACGCCGAGGGCACGGTGACTGAGCTACGCAGTCGCGTAGCGGGCTTCGTATCTCTGAGCGAACACCCAGACACCTTGCTAGCACGCTTCTCAGAGCTAGAGGCGAAATACCGAGACAGCTCACCAGCCGATCCGGAAAGGAAACAACGCTCAAGGAGTCCTTCACTTTCCGATACCAACCCGGTAGCCCCAGCCCAACCCCAGATAGTGGTGACTAATACCGATGGAGCTGTCCCCAGACCCGACCCGACACGATTAGCAGGACGATCACCTCCGCGACCCCGGCACAGCTCGCCGCAAGTCACCACAGGCACCAGACCAGAAGCCCCATATGGAATGCTGGCGGAGAAGGTTCACCGCTGGGGCATAACTTTCGACGGGACCACGGACCCGCTTAGCTTCATTGAGCGTGTAGAGGAAAGGGCGGCAGCACATCAAATCGAGCTGAATCGCTTACCTCTGGCCATTTCGGAGCTCTTGACTGAGGAAGCCGAGAGTTGGTTCAGGGTCAGTCATATGTATGGGGAAACCTGGACCAGGTTCAAAAAGGAGTTCTTGGATTTCTACCTGCCACCACGGTACTTCGAGAGGCTGGAAGATCAGATCCGCACCCACCTGCAGCGAAACGGAGAAACATTCAAGCGCTATATGGTACAGCTGCGGCTTATGATGCAGCGTGCCGGGTATACGGGCGACAGGGAGCTTGACCGGATCCACGAGAATTTATTACCGGAATACCAGCTGTACATCCGACGTCATGAGGTGAGTTGCCTGAGTCAACTTACCCAGTTGGCCACACATTATGAGATGGTCCGTGAGAGAGAAGGGCAGATGAAGGCACCTACGAGACCCCACTCGGTGCATAAACCAGCCACAGCAAATCCAGAAGTTCCCACCCCGACACCTCGACATCGCAACCCGTTTCGCGACAGTGTCCCCGGAGCCAGCAACGGACCCCGACCGGACACACTGATAGACGTCCAGACCGCATGTCGACGCTGTGGGCAACCAGGACATCTCAACCGGGATTGCAGAAACCCACAAGTGCTCCACTGCTGGCAGTGTGGACGACGAGGCGTGAGGACGATTGAGTGTTGCACCCAGCCGTCGGGAAACGGAATGCCTCCCTCCTCGAATCCGGACCAGGGGGGAGCGATGAACAGCTAGCCACAGAAATAAACGGAGCCATACGACTAGAGAACGCGCGGATAGTAGCCAGAGTGAGAATGGAAGGGAAACCCTTTCTGGCTACTGTCGACACCGGAGCGACGCGAAGTTTCATCAGTGAGGCAGTCGCACGAAAGTTGACAGCAACGGGACAGCAGGGCATTCAAGTGGGAGTAAGCCTAGCAGACGGATCTCGTACCACCGTCACTAAGGCCTGTACGACGACTGTACAGTTCGGGGAGCAGCATGTCCACCTGCCGCTGCTGGTGCTACCTACGATCATTGATGAGCTCATCCTGGGGATCGACTTCCTGTGCGCGGTGGAAGCCACCCTGTCTTTCGGAGCCATGGAACTGCAGCTGACGCCCGGGATGCTTCAGAGCCCGACTGGCCGACGGAGGGTACGAACAACCGACCACCACCCGGAGCCACCCACACCAGCCCCGAGAGCGCAAATAGCAAAACACCACCAGGAACCACCCACACCAGCCCCGAGATCCGACCAATTAAAGAAAGACCCGAGCACCCGTGAGCCACCAGCTGTCTACAGTCGTGAGGTGACCTTTAGGGCGTCAACGGAGCTGCCTCAGGATAAGGAGATGAGACCGGTCGACGAGGAACAGCAGCAAAGGATTGTACGACAGGAAGGCGATATTTCACGAGGGCCACTTGAGGGTGGCGTACCACCCCAACGTCCTCGTTCCCCTTCGGGGAAAAGAAGCGAACATTTCGCAGTCGCCCAAGATTTACCAGACCCAGGCAAGATGGAAGACGACCGTGAAGTGGAAACAGACCCTCGGGTACGGGAGTTCCTGGAACGTGAGCTAGCGTTGTTTGATGGTTTGAAGGGCGTGTCACACATCGCGGAGCACGTGATCACCATGCGCGATGAGAGACCAATCAAACAGAGATATTATCCAAACCCGGCGTTGCAGAAGGTCATCTACGACCAGGTAGATGAACTTCTGAAAAACGACTGCATTGAGCCTTCGAAGAGTCCCCACAGTGCGCCTATTGAGTTGGTAGGAAAGAAGACGGGAGACATCGGGATGTGCATTGACTACCGGCAGCTAAATGCACGCTCTGTTCCGGATGCGTACCCGCTGCCGAGGATTCATCACATCTTGGAGAGACTTCGTAACGCGAAATACATTACCACATTGGATCTGAAGAGTGGGTACTGGCAGATCCCCATGGCACGCAACAGCCGTCAATACACGGCGTTCACGGTGCCGGGACGAGGCCTTTTCCACTGGAAGGTCATGCCTTTTGGCTTACACTCCGCACCAGCCACGTTCCAAAGAGCACTCGATGGAGTCATACATTCCCGTGTTTTAAAAATCGGTGGGTGGAGTTTTGAGGAAATGGCATCAACATTTCTGACGCAGATCACTGTGGGATGACACCACCTACCTTCCTCTATGTTAGGTGACTTTAGCAGCTAGGGGGCGGCATGGCATATTCTTACAAAGTTTGGTGACTCTAGCTGTACGGATGAGGAAATATGCCGATTTATTGATTTTCAGTTATCGAATTTATCGGATTTCCAGCCCTCAGGAGGCGTAGAAACCCAAACTTTTCACTTTTTCGGTCCCAACCATAGAATAAGATAATTTAAGTCTCTATTTCTACGGAATCGATGCTTAACAATCTATGCAACAATTAGTGCCCATTTACACGCTGAAGTTCTTTTCATTCATTTTTTATTCATTCCGTTTTGAAAGTTCTTCGGAATTCAGGTCGCAATTACACGCTGACATTTTTCAGTAAATTTTTTCCTTTGAAAATGCAACTCTTGTTTTTAATCTAGATTCGATATACTTTAAAGCCATCGATTGTTTTATGTGTAAACAACAGCTGATTAAAATTAATAAGAGTGATTATTGAAATAAAATTTATACGTTAAGTGAATTAAGTAAAACCAGTTTTTCATTTTGCTTGACTGACTAATTTGACTGTCAAAATTGACAAGCTCTGGTGGCATGAAGAGAAGACTGCCGCTTCACAGGCCGAAGGTCGTGGGTTCTTACTTATTTTTATGGTTTTTTATTTTATTTAAACTCTTTTATGTTTTTTATTTTTAAATTACAAAAACATGTTTAATATTTCCGTATTGGATTCATAGGCCCCGACATGGAACCACATGCCTTCGCGTATCTCGACGACATCATCATCACGGGCTCGGATTTAGACGACCACCTCCGGAACCTTCAGGAAGTTCTTCGCCGTCTACGCGAAGCAAATCTGCGCCTGAACAAAGCCAAGTGCAAGTTCTTCCGCAAAAGCATTGCTTATCTAGGCCACGTCGTCAGCGAACAAGGGATACACACCGACCCCGAGAAGATCGCAGCCGAAAACTAACTCCCCCAACCAACGTCCGGGAATTGCGCCGCTGCCTGGGGATAGCATCGTGGTACCGGAGGTTCGTGTCAAACTTCGCGGAGGTAGTGCAACCGATGTCGATACTGCTCCGGAAGAGCAAACGATGGAAGTGGGGTGAACCACAACAGGCCGCGTTCGACGAGCTGAAACTACGCCTTACCAAAGCTCCGGTCCTTGCTTGCCCAGATTTCTCGGCCAAGTTTGTGCTACAAACGGACGCCAGTGACTTTGGGTTGGGAGCAGTGTTGACACAAGAAACAGACGGGGCAGAGCGCGTGATAGCGTACGTCAGCCGACGGTTGTCGAAGCCCGAAGAAAACTACTCAGCGACGGAGAAGGAATGTTTAGCGATTGTTTGGGCCATCCGCAAGCTGAAATGTTTCCTCTAGGGCTACCGTTTCGATGTGATCACAGACCACTTAGCCCTTAAGTGGCTTAATAGCATTGACAACCCGACTGGCCGAATTGCGAGGTGGGCCCTGGAATTGCAGCAATACCAATTCGACATCCACTACCGTCGGGGGAAGTTAAATGTCGTGGCTGATGCGCTGTCGAGGCAACCCCTGGAAGAAGTACTACAGACGGTACTAGCCGAAACCATCACGTGCCAATGGCTCCTCATATTGACAAAGCGCATCGAGGAGTACCCCAAGAATCACCCGGACTATACGCTGGAGAACGGTCACGTGTACCGACACCTAGGTCATCGCCCCACGGAAGAGGACTACGTCCCCTGGAAGCTATGCGTAGCATCGGACCAGCGCTCCCGCGTCCTGAAGGAGTGTCACGACAACCCCACCGCTGGTCACCTGGGAATACGGAAGACAGCGAGTCGAGTAACGCAACGGTATTACTGGCCCGGCTTGTTTCGAGACGTAACCCGATACGTACGACGATGTACCAAATGCCAGGCGTACAAGGTGAGCCAGATGAAGCCTGCGGGGAAGATGTTGACCAGACAAGTAGCGGAACCCTTCGGGACTGTCTGCTCGGATTTCATTGGTCCCCTGCCAAGCTCGAAACACGGAAACACCATGCTCCTGGTGTTCTTCGACTTATTCTCTAAATGGGTGGAGTTAGTCCCGCTGCGCAAAGCTACGACTGCCCACTTGGAACGAGCCTTCCGAGAACGGATCCTTTGTCGCTTCGGGACACCGCGGTGTTTCGTTTGTGACAACGGGACCCAGTTTACGAGCAGATCTTTTCACCGATTCTGCGAGAAACTCGGGATGGAGCTACAACACACCGCCCCCTACAGCCCCCAACAGAACCCGACGGAGAGAGCAAATCGGACGATAAAGACCATGCTGGCCCAGTACATCGAGGGACACCAGAGCTCGTGGGATGAATTGCTCCCGGAGATAATGTTGGCCATAAATACCAGCGCTTCGGACACGACCGGATTCAGCCCAGCGTTCCTAGTCCAAGGACGCGAACCCCGTCTGCCGAACGCACTATACGACCAGGTTACCCCGGGAAGTGGAAGAATAGAGACAACTCCCGAGACACGCGCCACCGAGCTACGAAAGGTTTTCGAGGCAGTGCAACAGAATGTACAAAGGGCGTCCCAAGACCAGGCAAGACAATACAACTTACGCCATCGAGACTGGCGACCAACCGTGGGCACTCAGGTATGGGCCAAACATCACGTCTTGTCTAACGCCGCCGAAGGATTTGCAGCAAAGTTGGCGCCAAAGTTCGACGGACCCTACGTCGTGAAGAAATTCGTCTCCCCGAATGTGGTACGCCTCCAACATATGGAGACAAATCGGCGTCGGATGGCTAGCCTAGCAGATCTGAAGCCGTTCGTCACTGACCCCGACGAGGACCACCCAGACACCACTCTTGCCCTAGAACCAAGTCCACCTTCCCCCATCACTGTGTCAAGTCCTTCAGACCCCCCCACGAGCCGCACTGCAGGTAGGGCGATGCAAATAATACTAACGCCCCCATCTTTTTATAGCGAGAAGATGTCCGAAGCAGAAGGCCGCATCCTGTTCGGGCGCAGCCGTCAATACCTGTATCCTGACGGATACCACTCCGATGATAGCAGGAACACCGACATCCACGAACCACCTGAGGACACCCCCGACTCTAGTGGAAGCGTAACCCTACCCGCCATGGACCCCTGGAGAGACCTAAGTATGGACCCGGGATGGCTGTCAGACGACGCCGTTGAGGAGGTGCTAAACACACTCACCCTCGAAGACGCTGGGCTCAACGACCTGCCACTTTTCACCATTGACTGGGTGATGGCCCCGGAGAGCTGGCGGGTAGAGGGAACGGGGGGATTGCTACCCCAAGACGTCCTGGACAGCGTCGAGGTGGCGGTGCGGCGCAACACCATTCACGGGACCAAGTACCTGATGGAGGTGGAAGGCCATGCTTTCCAGGTCAAGGTGACCAAAGCCGGGAAAGTTACTGTCCGTCATCGCCACCCGAAGTAAGGAGAGGGTGTGAGGTAGCAGAAAACTACCGCACATTTATGTCTTCCGTCCGTGACGTCATATGCTACCTTGTGTTGTGCGTACCATGCATGTTCCGCGCACATTTGCGCAAGCGCGACGCGAAAGAGAGCGCTGGTTCACTATCGGAACCAGCAGAGAAACGACGTGTGGGGACCCAGAAAAGAGAAGAAGAAGACGGCGAGCAAATGATTTGCATATTTGCGATTGCGAGTCTTGAGTTTTATGCGAAACGTGACAGTCAAAAGTTCCCGCGACGGTAGTGACAGCAACAACAACAACAACAGCAGTAGCAACCACAGCAGCCACCGCAACAACAGCCACAGTCTGCAATAGCAGCGCACAACAGCAGCCACTGCAACAACAACAACCACAGTCTGCAATAGCAGCGCACCAAAACAGCCACTGCAACAACAACAACCACAGCCGGCAACAGCAGCGCGCCACAGCAGCCACTGCAACAACAACAACCACAGCCGGCAACAGCAGCGCGCCACAGCAGCCCGGACAACAACAACAACAAGGAGTTGACCAGTGACAGTGGCAGCGCCAAGTCGACGCACACTCAGGAATATACCTACACAAACGACACTCAGCAGCGACCCAGGCACACGCACAGACACACACACCCAGGAAAATACACGCTGCCACACACGCACACACCCAGGAACACGCCAACGCCCGGCACATACGTTCACACACCTATATCTACACGCGGCACACGATCATCGACACACACACACACACCCACGGATCGACCCGCCGGTAGTGTTTTAGCAGTGCCAAACCTGTTTTGGAAACAAATTTTTCAAGTGAGTCGGTGTTTCAAGAGGTGGTGCCACCTACCTGTTGTCTTCGTCGCCGATGCCAGCGCGTTTTCTGGCGCGAGTTGCTTTCGCTATTCTGAAGTGCCCCGTTGTTTTTCTGGTGTGCGTGGCTGTATTACACGTAATTTGCAAGTAATTATTACACATACTGCACACTTGGCCTCCGTGGTGTGCTGTCCGTGTTTATTTGTGCAATTGGGAAGACCAGATTGCCAGCTGATCGCGTAGCGTACCAGGGCTGTGCGCCTTGCTTTGCAGTGCCAGCTGAGCGAACAGTGCCAATTGGTTTTCTGCAGTTGATCACAGGTGGCGCCACCACTCCAAGAGGTGTCACTGGTGAGTGGTTTGTGCACCTGCTAGGTGCCGATAACTGCCAGCAAAAGTCAAAAAATTGATAGACAAGTGGTAAAAATGATCGCTAAAGGTCATCATGCGCTTCGGATGGTGGAAGAGCCGGAATTTCGACAATTGATTGAGGATGTCTCGCATTGCCCTGGATATAAGCTTCCCACACGAAAAACGGTTTCCAACGTTTTGATGCCGCAAATTTGCCAAGAGCAGATGGCTATCATTAAGGAGGAAATGGTTGATGCAACTGCGGTTTGCCTAACAACCGACTGTTGGACATCATTGGCGCATGAGAGTTTTATGGCTGTGACTGCCCATTTTATTGAAAAGCAGTCAACAACATTGAAATCTTTTATGCTGTCCTGCGAACAAGTTTGGGAGAGCCATACATCCCAAAATTTGGCAGAACGCTTAAAAAAGGTTGTGGTTGAATGGAACATTCAAAACAAAGTTGCAGCGATTGCCTCAGACAATGCATATAATATCGTTGGTGCAATCAAAATGGGCAGCTGGCGGCACATACCGTATTTCGCGCATAATCTTAACCTATTGTTCAAAAGGCTTGGAGCAAATATACGGAATCCGCAAAAAATTCAGTGCAGTTGTCCAATCTTTTCACCGCAGCACAACGGCTTATAAAAAACTAAAGGACACCCAACTGCAACTAAATCTGCCGGACATTAAATTAGTTCAGGATGTTCCAACTCGCTGGAACTCCACGTTCAAATTGTTTGAACGTTTAATAACATTAAAAGAAGCGGTTATGCTGGTGGTAGCGATTCTGCGACCCGATCTGGGTTTAACTAATCAAGATTTTGAAGTTATTGAAGGAGTACAACCCATACTGCAACCATTTTTGCAAGTTACAACTGAAATTTCTGCGGAAAAAAATGTAACACTATCAAAAGTGATAGTTTTGGCCGGAATTCTGCAAAAAAAGATAGCCTGCATTAGTTTTGGCTTAAACGAGTCAGCCGCTGCAGTGGGAACTGTACTAATGAAGGAGATGGAGCACCGGTTCAAGGACTTGGACTCGAACCCATTGTTTGCGGAAAGCACAATATTGGATCCCCGATTTAAAGGGAGAGTGTTTAGAAACCAGGACACTTTTGAAACCTCGGTTTCTAACATTAAAAAAAAACATCCAGCGCCATGCAAACGATACTCCTGAGAACACCGTGGAAGAAGAAATCGTGCCAAAAACAACAGACGACGATATTTGGAAGGAATACGATGACATCTTCCAGAAAGTGAGCAAGCCGTCAAACAACACAGCGGCATCAATACGAGAAATGGACAAATACCTTTCTGAAGAGTATTTAAATTGGAAGGATGATCCATTAAAATGGTGGGAACAGAGAAAGGGGCTATATCCACACCTATACCAATATATGGTGAAACGCCTGTGTTTATTGGCCACATCAGTGCCATGCGAGAGAATATTTTCGAGTGCGGCACAGACCATCACAAAGAGGCGAACACTGCTAAAGCCAAAGCAAGTAAATAACCTTACATTTTTGCATAATAATATGTAAAAGATGCTGAAAGGTAAAAAACTTAGATGACATAATTTATCTTACAAAAATCGAACTCAGCTTTATTTCAGCTTAAACAAAGTTCCTGCCATTGGCACCATAACACACACCATGCACAGAATACACACACCATGAATGCCAAGACATTCAAAAATTAAATCAATTTGTTTTTAGTTTTCATTTTTATTTTATTCTTAATATTTTTTTTAATTATATTTTTATTTAAAGTAATATGAGCATTGAATGCTGAATAAACTGAAGTTCCTTATTTTCGTAGAAAAAAATTAAAAAAGGTTTGCTATTATTTTAGATGGGAGTTTACATGAGATTACATTGTACAGTGAACAGCTGAACAGTGAACAAATGAGCAGTGAGTACAGAACAACTGAACAGTGAGTAGTGAGTAACTGAACAGTGAGTAGTGAGAAACTGAATAGCTGAACAAGTGAGTAGTGAGTAACTGAACAGTGAGTAGTGAGCAACTGAATAGCTGAACAAGTGAGTAGTGAGTAACTGAACAGTGAGAAGTGAGTAACTGAGCAAAGTGAGTGAGTTAACTCACTTTGAAAAAAAGAACAAGTGAACATGTTCACCAAAGTGAGCAATGTTTACCCAACACTACGACCAATATATAACACAAAATTGTGATTTGTCATCAAAAAAATAGTTCATCAATGTTTACTTTCAATCATATGGTGACTGGAAAAACACTAGTTTGTCATTCAAAATGCTTGCTGGGAGCATATTAGTTGCCAGTTAAAACCTTAAAATAATTTGAAAATGTTTGCATGCTGTAGCACCAATTGCAAAGTGGTTGGAACCACCAACCAAGATTTTATTTTGTGTGGATTGTGTGACAACATGATATCAGGGACTTCTTAATTGCAGATACAGGCCTTAAATGGTACTGCAAGCCCTGCAATTGAGCGGTTAAAGAATCGACCAAATTCATGAGGCAGACTCATGCTGGCTTTAAAGCTATGCATGTAGCTTTTAATAATCTGCAAGCGTCATTCAATGAGCTTGAGCTTAATTTAAAAAATGGCAAGGTGATTACCGAATCTCCGAAATGTAAAAAGACTTCGGTTCTTAATCCACTAATTGCCCCATCTGCTCTGCCAACTAAACCCCTTCTAGTGCCTAACATTAATCCTTCAATTGGTTCCAATGCTAACCCACTAATGTTATTTAACTCCCCTGCAAGGAATCCAATCAATAACCTAGCCACTTTCTCTTTCGATACTTTGCATGAGCCCTTTGGTTCAGCAGCTCGTGTGCCTATTAATCCTAATACAGGTACAACTGGGGCTCACAAGCCTCTTGTTGTTGTCCCACCTAATAAGTTTATTTTCGTGTCTAGGCTAGCATCTGATACTTCATCGGATGATGTTTGTGCCAACGTTAAAAGTAATATCGATTCACCACATATTATGGTTGAAAAATTTAAATTAAAACATGCTCGAAGCATATATTCTTTCAAGTTGAGTGTTCCGCCCGAACTTTTCTCGAAAATTTGTTTTGAAAAGTTTTGGCCGCCTCAGCTCGTTATAAAGGAGTATGTGAATAGGCGAAATAGTAATAATATTAACGGTATTAAGATTGTCAGCGCACCACCTGTTAGCCACCCAGTTGCCTCCACCTCGGCGGTAAAAAACTAACAAAAGTCATTAGCTTGACCTGTCAAAACGTTAGAGGCCTTAACAGTAAACTTGCTAAATTATATGTTAACAGCCTATCCTTTGATTCACATATAGCTGCACCTACAGAAACCTGGTTAAAACCCTATATTTGCGATTACTCCGTTTTTCCTTCTAAATAAAACTTGTACAGATGCGATCGCACTTCCCGCAATGGGGACGGTGTTCTCATTGCTGTTGACTCTTGTATTTCCTCTGAACAGATTCATTCTCATGATCATTCAGACATAGAGTTTTTATGTGTTAAAATATTACTAAACGGCCGTTCACTCTATGTTACTTGTTCTTTTATTCCTCCTCATTCTGATATTAACATTTACTCATCCCACTTTAGTGCCCTGCAACTTGTTTCGTCATTGTTGACAGATATGAATAGTCTGATAGTGGTTGGTGATTTTAATCTGCCACATGTTGTATGAAATATATCAAGATTCTGTTCAGTTCGTCTGGCAGGCAACATCAAATATTTTCTCAAAAAATAATTTTAGAAACAAATACAGGCAACATCAGAAATATAATAAATAAATTTGTCAAAACTGAACATTACTCGTTGCTGTGCACAATTCACAGACTTTGGACGCTGTTGCGTGCAGTGTCGGCAAAAGCTATACAACCACGAACATTAGGAAAAAGTGTTTAAACAGTATATCCAGCCCAACGGGCACATCGGGCACCCAGCCGTATTTATCGACTGTGCAGTGTCTGAAGCTATCAAGTATGGATGATAAAACTCTTACGCGCTCAGAATCTAGTCAGTCTAAAAAAGCGATGATGTCGGTAGCTGGCATATCTCAAAAGGACCTTAGGGCTCAGTTGTTAAATGATATCACAATGAAGATAGGATCCAACAGCAAGACTTCCAACGCAGAGAGCAATGTGCCTGCATCTACTGCACACCCATCTGCCAAGCAACTGACGTCAAACAGCCGATGTGTCATCGAGGGCTGAGTTAGTCAGCAAATTGACGACAGTTACCAATAAGTACTCTGGGCTTAAGACAGGGATAAGTAGCTCAATAGCTACGAACATTAAAAGCTCCCACGAACACGATGATGATGATGACCAGACAGCTGCTGCAGCGGCCCGCATGCATGTCTCGCAAGCGAAGAAGATCGGTAAACGGAAAGGACCCTACACAACCTCTCCCCCAGCATCACGCCGCAAACATAACATTGCTAACGTAGTACTAAACACGACCAATAAATTTTCTCTTTTGGCCGAAAAAGATGACGACGGTATGGACGTCGAGAACGCTACTGAGATATATGAATCTTCAGAAGATGAGTCACCAAATCAGGCGGACCCCTTGGATTTGGGAGCATCAACATCTGCGCAGCCTATAGCCACCGCTGTTGGTAAGAAGCCACCCCCTATTGTAGTCAATAACATTGATAATATCTATGACGTGTGGCAACTTCTGATGAATGTTGTGGATGAAAATAGATTGGTTATTAAATCCAATATGGGTAAAACCATGCGACTCCTTGCCAGCGATGTGCCCACCTATAGAGCTATAGTGAACAAGCTTAACGAGCACAAAATTGAATTCCACTCATACCAACTCCATGAGGAGAAGCCTTATCGCATTGTCATTAAGGGACTGCATCACTCTACGCTTAATCGAGAGATTATTGATGAGCTTAAGAGCAAAGGTCACACAGTTCTCCACTTACATAACCCAAAAAAGAAGGACTCTAATGAGCCTATGAACCTACACTTTCTTAATATAGAACCAGCGCCTAATAACAAGGGGGTTCTTGCTATTAGGAAAATGTGCAAACAGGTGGTTAAAATTGAGACTGCTCGTAGAAGTCATGAAGTTGTGCAATGCCACAGATGTCAGGAGTATGGACACACAGCCAAATACTGCACAAAGCAGCCTAGGTGTGTAAAATGCGGCGATAACCATCGGTCTACTGAATGCACCAGGTCACCTGACGTGCCAGCTACATGCGTACACTGCTCTTGCAGCCACCCGGCAAATTATAAGGGGTGCACGGTTTTCATCGAGTACATAAGGCGAGCGGGAGCTCCTAAGGCCATTAAAAACGCCAACCAAACCCCAAAATTGCCAAACCAGATCCGGAGAATCAGAACACATGAACCAGAGCCAGTAAACGTTCCAAGTTCATTCATTAAGGAACAAGTTGGAGGGCAATCATATGCTGCTGTGGCTAGACGCGGCCTGAAGCAGCAGCAAGAACAGAGTCAAACTCGACAACAAGTTGAGCAACAGATGCCAGTCAACGGAGATGAGATCTCTTCTGCCATCAAGGATATGACTCGAGCTATTGAGAGAATGGCAGATATGCAGCAGCAAGTTTTGGGGATGCAACAGCAAATCCTCACGCTTATGACCGCGTTGCTGTCAAAATGAATTCACCACTAAAGGTTCTTATCTGGAATGCCAACGGCATTTCAGGTAAAGTACTAGAGCTTGAAGCTCTAGTACGAAAACATGACATCAAGGTCATCCTCCTGTCAGAAACCAGGACGAATGGCTTATCATTTCCAAGAATATTTGGCTTCGAGGTGTACCCAGTACATTGGGTTGATAATCGTACAGCTGCAGGGGGCTGCGCTGTACTCGTTCGGAGCAATCTGATACATTTCCCTCAGTTGACTTTAGTTAATCGGGCTTACCAGTATTCAACGGTTAGAGTTTCGACAGATGCTGGAGATGTGGTTTTTGGAGCTATCTATTGCAGGCCAAATGAGAGGATATTGATTAATGATTTTAATAATATTCTTAACTCGGCTGGTACAAGTACTTGGTGGGTGGAGATTGGAACGCTCATCATTGGCTGTGGGGTGGACGAAGCAGCAATGCACGAGGCATACAGCTTGCTGGGAGCCTGTCTCGTAGACAAGCAAAGATCCTTGCAACGGGATCACCAACAAGGTACCCTTATGGAGCAAGAGGTACTCCTTCCTGCATTGACTTTGCCATATACCAGGGGATTCCAGACCAGATTCTTTCCATATCTGATGATTGGGACCTCCCTAGTGACCACCTTGCCCTGATAGTTACTTTGGATAGCAGTGCAAGAATGGTCAGTGGACCACCAAGGCTCATCAACGCACGTACCAACATTGAGGAGTTTCAGAGACGGATTGGCGAAAGTATCGAGCTTAACACTACCATCAACACTGGATTGGATGTTGAAAATTCCATTGATTTGCTAATCGCCAAGATCCGGTCGGCTGCAGCTGAAACCACCCCGCCCCCTATGGTAAGACGCCAGGATAATTCTGGAAACAGACTCCCAGCGGATATAGCAAACTTGCTCAGAATCAAGAGGCAAAACAGACACAGATACCAGACAACGCATAGCCCTCAGGACAAGGCAGTATGGCGAAGATCTGAGAGGGAGCTTAAGGAGGCACTACGCAGGCTTAAAAGTGAAACTTTTACTAGAAGGTTAGAGAGTATGGATTACACATGTGATGCTGGTTACTCTCTGTGGCGTGCCACACGTAGCCTAAAGCGCCAACCTTGGAGAACTGTACCGCTTCGCTGTCCTGGAAACAAGCACTGCCAAACTGACGACGAGCAAGCTGAGACGTTTGCAAGTCACCTTGAAGAACGCTTTACGCCGCTTGACCTAGCTGATCAGAATAGCCTTAATGAGACCGCCCAAGCACTGGAGACTCCTCTGCAGATGTCTTTGCCCATCAACCCCATCAGAGTGGAGGAGGTCAAGGAAGCTATTAATATCCTTCCTAGTTCTAAGGCTCCTGGCCATGACGGTATTTGCCACACCACCCTGAGGGCCCTGCCAATTCGAGCGCTTCTCTTTATAACGTTGATTTTCAACGCTATACTAAGAACCCAGCACTTTCCTGCCCAGTGGAAGTTAGCAAGGATCCACATGATTCATAAGTCGGGTAAGCCGGAGGATGACCCTGAGTCATATCGACCGATCAGCCTCTTGCCATCTCTGTCTAAGGTTTGGGAGAGGCTTATTGCTGCACGGCTTGTTAGGCTTATGGATAATATGAACATTCTTCCTGACCACCAATTTGGGTTCAGGAGAGGGCATGGTGCAATTGAACAGGTTCACAGAGTGGTTAACCACATACTTAAGGCATTCGATGACAAGAGCTATTGCTATGGTATCTTTGTGGATGTCCAGCAGGCGTTCGACCGCGTCTGGATTAGAGGTCTGCTTCAAAAAATAAAAACGCGCCTCCCAGCTCCCTATTTCATGCTAATGCGTTCATACCTAACGGAACGCAGGTTTGAAGTCAAGGTGAGGGCTGCGATCTCTACCACGCGGGAAATGAAGGCGGGCGTTCCGCAAGGCAGCGTACTGGGCCCTTTTCTATACAACCTGTACACGGCGGACATACCCACTCCTGATGATCTTGAAGACCTCGCCTCACCAGGTAATTTTCTCATTGCCACATTTGCTGACGACGTGGCAGTATTCCACTCTGCCTCTTGCGAGTACGAGGCTGCTGACGGAGCCCAGGAGTATATCCACATCCTTGAGAGCTGGGCTCGCAGGTGGAACATCAAGCTCAACGCCTCGAAGAGCCAAGCTGTCAACTTTACACTGAGACGTGGAGAAGCACCGGCAGTCTGGCTTGATGGGAGTCCCTTGCAGCCTGAAAATCATGCTCGATACCTGGGGATCACATTGGACAAAAGGCTCTGTTTTCGCTCTCACTTTGATGGGCTCCTTAAGCAATGTCGGTGCAAGCTGTCAAAAGTTAATTGGATGATAAACGCCAATAGCGCCTTGCCGCTGCGCTGCAAACGGGCAGTGTACAACACTTTGGTTGCTCCGACTTGGAGATATGGTATACAGATTTGGGGCATTGCGTGTCGGACAAGTCGACGACGTATCCAGACACTCCAGAATTTGGCTTTGCGTCGAATAACTGGTGCTGCCTGGTACGTACGAAATTCAACCTTGCACAATGACCTCAGATTGACTACCATAGACAGCCAAGTTGGAGCTTATTCCATCAGATACAACGCACGTTTGCAGCGGCACCGAAGCCGGCTGGCTAGAGAGCTTGCGGGGAGAAGAGTCGTTAGAAGACTTAAGCGCAGGTCATTTGGAAACCTAATACAATAGCCTGGTGACGATCCAAAGGAAGTCAACCTAATCCACAAGACCTACAACTACGCCTGAAGTCAACCAGGCTTGCCGAATTTACTAATGAAGATCACTGTGTTGTAATAAAAACTAACTGTGTTTTTGGTCCAATACATTAAAAAAAAAAAAAAAAAAAAAAAAAAAAAACATGTTGTATGGTCTGTAAATTACACATTTTCGGCGGTATTACCAGCCACTTCTGATGATTTAATCGATGGCCTACTGGAGTTAGGCCTATCGCAAGTTAACAGAGTGCATAACTGTAGTGATATAATGTTGGACTTAATATTTGTTTCTTACTCAGATTGCAGTAATGCTAGTAGAATACCCCCTTTAGTGCTTCCGGAAGATACCTGCCATCCAACCTTAGAACTATTCATCGAAATTCTTAACCCTAGTTCAGTATCTAATAGTACTTTAAAAACACGTTGCTTTCGTAAAACTAACTTTACTAAATTAATTTATCTTCTTCAACATACTAATTGGTCTCTGCGTTATTCTTGTACTGATATAGAAACTGCTATTGCCATATTTTATAGGACCTTGAATTCGCTTTTGGATATTTGTGTTCCCCTCCCTTGTTCTTCAAGTGATAATAAACCACCTTAATTTACGAGGGAACTATCGCAATTGAAAAACGCGAAGACAAGATTAATACAAAAATTTAAAAAATCGGGAACTACCTTAGATTTATCTTCGTATTTAGAAGCAAAATCTAGTTTTCTTTCTGTTAACACATCTTGTTATAATAATTATCTTTATCGTTGTAGACTAAACTTTTCACGTGACCCTAAACAGTTTTATAAATTTGTTAACTCTAAACGTAAGTCTTCTTGCTTGCCGTCTTCAGTATACCTTTATAATTCAAAAGCAATTTCTGATCAGGCAGTAGCCGATCTATTTGCTGAGTATTTTCAATCAGTATATTCAACGAATTTACATAGAACTAGCAATTCCTATCCTTTTCAAGTTCAATCGTCTAATTGCATATATATCCCAGTTATAACTGAGTGTACGCTTCTAAGTGACCTTAACTCTATCAAACCAGGCTATCTGCCTGGTCCTGATCGAGTTCCAGGTTGTATACTTAGATACTGTGCGGATTTACTTTGTAAGCCCTTAAATAAATTATTAAACTTGTCTGACTTACCTGCGTTCCCTGATATATGGAAGGAATCCTTTATAATTCCACTCCATAAAAATTTTTCAAAATCAAACGTTAAAAATTATAGGGGTATATCCAAGTTGTCTGCCATTCCAAAAGTCTTTGAAAAAATTATATGTTCTCAACTGCATCACGGATGTAGTTCAGTTATATCGCTTTTTAAACACGGTTTTGTTAGGCGTAGATCTACTACCCCTAAACATCTTGAATTCACTTCGCTTGTTATCAAAGGGTTTCAGGACAAAATGCAAACTGACGTTGTTTACACCGATTTTAGTAAGGCATTTGACTCTGTGAGTCATTCTCTGTTGCTTCATAAACTGAATATTATTGGATTTCCATCAAAACTTTTATTGTGGCTTTCGGAGTACTTGTGTGGCCGAACACAAAAACTTGTTTTTAAATTGTCGGTATCTAAACCTATTTTTGTTACCTCTGGTGTTCCCCAGGGTAGTCACCTTGGACCTTTGCTATTTAATATGTTTATTAACGATCTTCCAGCAGTTATTACTGACTCTTTTGTATATATATTTGCTGATGTTGTGAAGCTATGTTTCACCTATAATGATGCTTCACTGAGTAATTTAGTACATTCGGATTTGGGTGCATTGTCAGCCTGGTGCCGGACTAGCTTACTAAATTTAAATTGTTCAAAATGTAAAGTCTTGTCTTTTTGTAGAAGTACCCCTCATACTGCTCACTACTTGCTTGATGCTTCACCACTTGACCGCGTGTTTGAAATTAAAAATTTAGGCATTATTCTCGATCCTAAATTAAAGTTTGACGCTCATATTTAGTCTATGGTCAATAAGGCCCTTAATGTCCTTGGCTTCATCAAGCGGCGGTCGAAAGATTTTAATGATCCCTACACCACTAAAAAGCTTTATACATCCCTAGTTCGTCCCATCCTGGAGTATGGATCTTGTAAGTGGTCCCTCAATACTCGATTCATCAGGATAGAATTGATTCTGTGCAGAAGAAATTTCTTCTATTTGCCCTTAGAATTTTTAACTGGGTTCCTGGAGTTGACTTACCCCCGTATTCAAGTAGACTCTTTTTAATAAATCTTCCCTCCCTGTTAAACCGTAGAACTATGCATGGAGTATTATTTATTACTAACCTACTTAATGGTGAAATCGACTCATCAGTTCTTTTGAGTCGAATTAAATTTAATGTCCCAATTAGATCTTTACGTAACTTTTTACTCCTTAGCCTTGATCGTTGCTTTAGCAACTATTTAACCCATGCACCATTTCGTGTTATATGTTCTGACTATAACAAACCTTATTCTCTTGTCTCCTTGGAGGCCTCAACTCCAGTACTAAAAAGATTGACATTTTTGCTTTATCTAATCCGGGTTTTTCCCAATCCACGAAACATATGTTGGACCACTAATTTTATTGTGGAATTTCCCAGAGCCTTAACGTTAACTTTATACATTTTTTTTTTTACCAAAAAAACGTACTTTCAGATTTATATATAATTTTATTTTACTCAATTTTAATTTCGATTTTATATTTTATTTTAATTTTAATTAATTTGGATTTCATGTCAGCTGTTCATAATTGACAATAAACAATAAAAGCAAAAAATGGCATTCTTTACTAAATTATTACTTTAATGGTATTTTTCAAGCCACGGTATGGATGCTTTTGGGAGAGTGACGTTCCAAATAATTCAGACGCCTTTTTCAAAGAAAGCTTCCGCTTGGAAAGGGAATCTTTTAATATCCTAGTCTCACGGGTATGAGAAAAAAGGATACTTCTTTGCGTGCTGCAGTCCCTGTAGAAAAGCGGATTGCAATAGCGCTGCTTACCCTAGGATAATCTGCAGAGCATCGCACAGTGGGAAGACTCTTTAGTGTGTCCAAAGCATTTGTATTCGTAAACCATTTTGAGTTCTGCCCTGAAGTAATTGGCAAACTTGCAGATGACTATCTGCCAGCCAACTTTCTAACGCAGGATAAGATTGTAGAGTCCGTAAAAGGGTTTGAAGCCCTCGGATTTCCGCAATGCTTTGGAGCAATGGCTGGCTGCACATATATAAAAATGCGACCTAGATCTGAGCATGCCATGTTATTCAATGATAATTTATATTTTTTCAGTTGTGCAGTTGTAGTTTTTTCACCAGTGGTGACAGTTCAAGAATATAACCGATTATATAATTAAATGGGTAGCACTTTTGAATCCTAAGTGATTGCAATAACTAAATAAATAAATAACTAAAATTGACTTTTATAATAACAAAACGCCAGTTTATCAAAGCTAAACAACAACACTTTTGCTTCTCATACTTTGTCTCTCATTGCTCTTGTAAACTGACAAATTAATGATGAGCAAGCTGATCTGATAGAGAAGAAGATGAGTGAGTCCGAGGAGCGTGTACAGGCCATATTGCATGAGAAACTTGATGGCATGCGTGGGGAACTGGATGAGTTACAGCAGCGAGTCCGGAGGCTGGAATCAGTGGCGAAAGAGACGTCTGAGCTGCAGACTCAAGTGGAGACGCTAACGGCAAAGCTAGCCGAGCAAGCGAATGCCAGTGCCACCAATAACATGCGCCTTCATCGGTCGGCGTTTAACTCCCTAGCTTTATCGCTAGGAGTAACCCCAACACCGCGGCTTAAGGAAAATTTTAGGGTCCGCCAGTGAAAAACTTAAATTCGGTTATCGACCCTGTTATTATTATTAAATTTGATTGTCTACGAGACAAAATTAATGTCCAAATAAAACTCAACTAACTTTTCCTCTTCTCGGCATTGATACACTTGCAAATGCTCCCGTTTAAATAAATGATCAGCTTTCAAAAGATAATTATATTATCTTTAAGCAAGCTATGCAGATGAAGAGACAGAAGATTTTATCTGCTGTTTTCTGCCGTCGAGCACTCGTTCACGTTAGATGGAGTGAAGTGGCAGATGTTATCTGCGTTGACAGCTAACAAAAGCTCAACCGTCCCACAGTGACGCCATTTGACTTTTTTCGTTGCAAAAATCATAACTTTTGAAAAGGTCAATTTAAAAAGCATCTAAAAGATATTTAATCAACCTATAAAATGAGCATTTGAAATGAATTTTACGATTTTTAGGTGCTTATTATGCAAAGTGGAAATTGGTGAAAAAATCAATTTTATGGGAAAGAAAAATATATTTTTTTAAATTTTTGATATTTTTTGCATTGTTTTACAGGCTTTTAAATTTTAAAATTAATATTACAATTAAAAATAAATATTGTTTTTTAGCTTTTTTTTAATTTTTTGTAAAATATTCATCACAATCCGTAAAAGATGGTATATCTAAAAGAGTAATCATCTTTGAACTATAAGTATTTTCTAATTCTTTTCGTGACTTAACATGCCTTAGTGATAAAAGAAGTGCTAACACGTTGAAGAGGTCCTCATTTTGTCTCACCCTAGAAAGTGTTTAGCAATCTTTATTTTTTATAAAACTTATTAAGAGACTCTTGTGCTTCATCAGAGAGCTCTCCAATTGGCAAAGACTGATACTCAATTATATCCTTGCCATGCGCCAATATTTGATGAACTGTCGGGTCAACTTTTTCTGCGGATATAATTCTGCTAACAGTGATGCTGTTTTTGAAGCATATTCTCCATATTTGGCAGAGTCAACTTTTTCCTTGCTGCTCAAAACATTTATGATCGTTCCCAATCTCTTAACGATTTGATTGTTGATTCCAGTGATTCGAGTTACAGTCTCATTATTTTCAAAAATCTCCTTGAAGTGTTTCCATCGTTTGAGTTTCCGTATCCGTACTTGGGGAAGTCTACTTTAAGTCCAACTTGTTTGAAAAACGCATCCTGTATTTGCTTCTTTCTGAACTTTTCCTTATCGTTGTTTGATGTGTCTTCATCAAAGTGTTCCTCCTCTTGTGGAAGCGTATACGTTAATTTTCAAAGAGCTCCATACATCTTCTTCTTGCGTGCACTGGTGAGATCCCAAATTCATAATTCTCTTCATTTGAGGAATCATTTAAATCGTCAAAGTTCTTTTGCTTCTTTTTGCAAATTGGGTATGACAAAGTTGACTTTGTGTTTGTCGGTTCGTTGACCACTTTTCCGTCAACCATGGTCAGGTGGAACTCGTAATTACATTCAATGTATTTTCCTTTTTCAAATAAGGGTACTACGCACGTGTCCGAATAAGATGCCTACCTGTATGGGATGTTACTACTTGTACACCAGTGCAATTTCTATATATGGTGCGTATCAGGTAGTTTATTTGTATATCCTGTAACTGCACCTGAGTTTAGGGACCAGAATTTAACAAAAGGTTTCAGGCAAGCATCGCTGAATGAAAAACAAAAATCATGCATCTTAACAATAAGGAACGAAACAATAACGATAAAAATTGGTTTTGACGGTTATGTGTCATAAATGGCCCAGAAATGCATGCAACACACTTTTTACCTATGACTTTTTTCACTATTTTACCTCTAAAAACCACAGGGGCAAATTCGGGCCGCTGAAACTCAATAAATAAAGAAATAACCAAAAAAATTATTTTGAAAATATGGCAGAGGTAAAAGGGGTAATTTTTTTTAATTTTCCATCAAAGGTAAAAAATAGTGAAAAAATGGATTGTAGGTAGATATTGATTCACCTGGCCAACCACAAAGCAAACATTAAAATATTTTTTAATTCTTTTTTTAATAAAAATATCTATTAATAGAATCAAAAACAATGAAGATCCGTTTCTTTGTTTTTGAGATATTGTATCTCAAAGCCGACAAAATCACAATAAAATCGCGATTTCTATCTAACACAAAAAATCAGTCAACTTTGCAAGGCTCTATCCTCTGAACAAAAAATCTGGTTACATCAAGGGTTGCAGATTTGAAATCGTTAGAAAATTTCCTATAAAGTAGGTTCATTCAATATTTTTTAGAGGCACATGCAATTTTTGATTTTTGACACCTGACTTGTTCTACGGGTGCCACTGTGCGACGGCTTACTGGGTCACCCAGCAAATTAAATGTTGCTTCAGACGTTCCCGCCTTGGTTTGGTTGTTTAGTCTCTTGAGGGGAATAATACGTAAAAAGTCGTCGGCATAAGCACTGAATTCTATTTCTTTTTGTAGGCTGATGATGTTAGAGAGTCAGTTGTTGGCAATTAAAACAAGTGGAAACGTTGCAGTCGGACGCAACCGACTGCGGTAAAGTCGTTACCAGTATTAAGACTGGTAAAAACAGGCCTGATTGAAAAGGGGTACGGATGCAGCAGGGGTGTATGCTGCTTAAAGATTCTCTAACGCAGATGAGGATGCAAAATATTGTAAAACGTAGGGAAAAGGGGGCGAAACGGGTGGGCGAGGCTCCAAAATTTTGATGCAGATTTTTGTCAACTATATTCCTACCAAAATTGGTGGCTCTAGCTGCACAACTCTGGAAGATACACGCATTCCCATATTTGAAGAAGCATTGGGGTGGATGGAAGCGGCTAGGGCAGTATTGGTGGGAGTGGCATCCAAACTTTTGATTCAGTTTTTGGGGGGTCATCATCACCTATCTTGGCTACCGACTTGGTGGCTATAGCTAAAAACTGTCATAGATACAGGCTTATTTGACTCCAAAATGGGGGCTGTGGGCGGAATGGGTGGGCGTGGCTCCAAAATTCTTGATGCAGTTTTCTTGGAGTTGCTAGTAGCTATCTTTTTACAAAATTTGGTAGATCTTGCTGTAAGGATTTTCAAAATATGTGGATTTGTTGGTTTTGAGTTACCGAACTTATCGATTTGCCAGTCCCCTAGTTATCGTAGAACCCCCATCTTGAAACTTTATTTTACTATGCCATCGCTAAAGTCCTTTCAACTTACATCCCTCCCAACAAAATCTTTTTACTTCGAAACCCATAACACCAACATAAGCCAAATTATCCTAGGCGACTACAACAGCTGTCATCCTGCTAGGGATCACCTCAGGACAACAGAAGAGGCTGAATAAAAGCTAAAATTTTTCCAAAATGCCAACATCACTATGCTTAATGACGGTTCACCGAACCACTTCTCTACCCACAATACATACACCCACATAGACATTTAACTCCTTTCATTTCACCCCCTTCACTTACAGGAAACTAGTCGTGAAATGTAAAACAAAAACTTGCCTTGACTTATGCCAGACTAACTCAAGATGGATGCAAGCCAACAGAATGATTGAGAGATTCAACTCCAAACACCAAGACTGGCTTAATAATGATACCATTCTGGATACATTGACAGGAGATGAACCCAGCACATCCACCGGCCGAGCAAGAGGAAGGCCAACTAAAAACATGGAAGAGTGCTCAAATTTTACAAGAAAGAGGAAACTTGCTGATTCAACAAATGATTTATCCACGGAACATTTATCGGAAGCGCTGTCTATTAGATATACAAAGGAAATTGAAAAAGTAAGGTCACAGATTACAAAATCAGTTGCTGTTGCCAGATCACTGCGACTACAAGGAATTAAGAAAAGCATTCCCACGCCCAAAAACACAAACCTTACAAAGTATGGTACCGAAGAAGCTTTGGCGTTGTTTTTGGACTTAGAGCTTTCAAAAGAGAAATATAAGATACTATGGGCATCTTTTAGGCAACATGGAGCTGACATTTTACCGGGATACAAACATGTTTCGAAAGCAAAATTAGATTCACGACCACTGCATACGGAGTTTACTGAAGTCTCTGTAAAAACCAACATGCAGGGTTGTGATGAATATTTTACAAAAAATTAAAAACAAAAGCTTAAAACTAAATAATTTTGTTTAAAGCTCCACTCTCGAACTAATATATATATATATATATATATTTTTGGGTGCCTATTTATGGGTATGCAAAGTTAAAATTTGTGAAAAAACGAATTTTACGGGAAGGGAAAAAAATTTTTTTTATTTATTTTAATTTTTATTGTTTCATTTTAATGGTTTTTATAATTTAAAATTAATATTATATTATTATTATTATTATTATTATTATTATATTATTATTAATATATTGAATCTTTCAATCGTTCTGTTTGCTTGCATCCATATTGAGTTTAGTTTGGCATAAGTCAAGGCAAGTTTTTTTTTATATATTCACCTCTCTGTACATTGCCGTATAAACTATTTTCAAAGGCAGCTTCCATAAAATTTGTTGGTGTGTCTGACTTCCTAAACGGGTCAAATAATTTACGGTTGTTCAATGACATGTTCGAGGAGTAATACAGTACTTGTCTCGCCAGTTTTCAGTCGTAGACTAATCCAGAGATTATGATTTTTTTTAAATATATAGTCTAATCTACTACCTGATACCGTTTGGATAAAGGGTTCAAGGGTTCAAGCGTTAGCTTTCATGCCTGCAAAATTTACCAAATATTTGTCATATATTTGGGCTTAGGTCAATTTGTGCAATAAGGGTACTACGCACGTGTCTGAATAAGATGGCCACCTGTATGGGATGTTACTACTTGTACACCAGGGCATTTTCTATGTATGGTGCGTATCAGGTAGTTTATTTGTATATCCTGTAACTGCACCTGAGTTTAGGGACCAGCATTTAACAAAAGGTTTCAGGCAAGCATAACTGAATGAAAAACAAAAATCATGCATCTTAGCAATAAGGAACGAAACAATAACGATTGGTTTTCACGGTTATGTGTCATAAAGGGCCCAGAAATGCATGCAACACATTTTTTACCTATGACTTTTTTCACTATTTTACCTCTAAAAACCACAGGGGCAGATTCGGGCATCTGAAAATTTTTGCATTAGATAAAGGAATAATCAAAAAAATAATTTTGAAAATATGGCAGATGTAATATGTGATAATTTTTTTTTTATTTTCCATCAAAGTTGAAAAGTTGTATTTAGGATTGCAGATCTGAAATCGTGGGAAAATTTCCTATAAAGTTGGTTAATTCAATATTTTTTAGAGGCACATGCAATTTTTGATTGTTGCAACTTGACTTGTTCTACGGGCGCCACTGTGAGTCTGCGGGAGAGCGGGAGTGAAACAAGTGGTGTTGAGCTTGAGCTTTTTCGCTCTTGATATAGTTTGCCCCTCCTCTCAGCCCTTCTTAAATATATTTAATTGTAAACTTTATTTTCTCTTAATATTTTCTTATAATATTCAGTGTGATCTTTACATAACTTTGTATTCATTTGGTGTGCATCTCTATGTGAAAACTTATTTCAATATTGATGGCCTCCAGCTTTAACTTCACAGCGAACAGCCAAGCAATGATTAGGGTCCTAGGCAAACAAAAATTTGGGCTCAAGATTTGTCACATAAATGCTCAGAGCTTAGCAAATCAGATTGAAGAGTTTCGTTATCTGTTTGTTAATTCCCAAGTAGGTGTTATGTATGTGTCTGAAAAGTGGTTTGTACCTAAACCTAGTAACATGTTAATTAGCTTATGATGTGTTTCTTTTTGATAGTCGTAGTCATGCTGGGGGTGTAGCAATTTATCTTAGCAATAGAGTTAGAGGATAAGATGTTCTTAAGCAGCCCAATGATAGCCTAATATAAAACATTTTACTAGAATTAATCAATCCAAACTGTGATACTAAAATGCTTATTGGCTGCTTTTACAGGCCTCGTAAAAATATAGACTGCTCACACATAATACATTTAATAGCTAACTTAACACTTAATTATACCGATATTATTTTTGAAGGTGACATGAATAGTAACTTAATCACAGAGAAACACACTTGGTGGATGATATGGTATCTCTCGGCTTAGTACCGGTGAACATTTCAACACCGACACACTTCTCTAAAACGACTAATACCTTAATTGACTTGTTTTTCGTTAATAAAAGGCAACTATTATTACTTTATGATCAAATTTCTATACCTGCTTTCTCAAAACATAACTTAATATTTTTGACGTATGACCTGCCTCTTAATTATTGTCAACAAACCATTTCATACCGGGACTTCAATAACACAGACTTTGCCAGTTTATACGATGATTGTTACAACTCTGATCTTGATCTCATTTTTTCCTTCCCTGCAGTTGACAACCAAATCCATTTTATGCAATATTTCATTGACATGTTGTACAACAAACACGTACCGATCAAAACCAAAGCTATATAGCCTTCAATAAAATCTTGGTTTAACAAAGATATACAAAGTGAAATAATATTAAGAGATAAGGCATACAAGAAATGGCAGAGATACAAGACTGATCACATACATAACTTATTTATTACGAACAGACGATTTGTCAATAATTTAACTTATATGGCAAAGCGTTCTTATTTTACTAATAGATTTAAGAGGGCAATTGACAGCAGATAATGGAAAGATATTAAAAATTTGAGGATTGCGCACGTTGAAACTGTGATAAATTATATTATAAATATGTTAATTGTTTAACAAATAAATTTGTTAATTTAAATGTCCCTTAATCTCTATGTAACCCCTATGTACGTTCTGCGTATTTTAACAATTGTCAAAACAGTTTCCTGTCCTGTGTATCAATGTGATGTGCTGCAGTCAATACAAAAAACCAAATCCAATGCTACTGGTTTAGATGATATTAACCTTAAATTTGTCAAACAGTTATTACTATTTATAATAGGCCACTAAACGCATATTTTTAATACTGCTATCACCATCTCTACATTCCCTAATGAAAAGAAAATTGCCAAAGTTCTGCCTATTGCTAAGGCCAACGGTGATATAGATGGACCGAAAACGACTTTGAAATGCTTATTAGCGCCTTCGGCTATAGATTTATAGTTGCAGGCGACTGGGACGCTAAACATAGGCTTTGGGGATCGAGGGATCCTAGTCACAATGAAACCGAACTGGTCAAATACATGACTCAGTCTGGAGTTTCGGTACTGGCTACCGGAACAACCACACGCTTCACTTATAGAGCCAACGTCACTCCCTCCTGTAAAGCGATCCCAAACTTTCAACTTTCTATCAGAGACATTCTTGTCTTAGATTCGGACCATCTACCGCTGATCATAGAGTTTTATGAAGACGCTGCCTTCTTCCAAATAAGTCCGAAACTCCTGGACCACAAAATCGATATTTACAAATTTCAAAGGTTGCTAGAAGAACCAGCCTTTGACGAACTGGAATTAATCTCGACAGAGGACATAGACCTTGCGCTGGATCTGTTTTCTCAGACTGTTCATGACGCTGCCAGAGAGTACCGTAATCCGCTGCCATACCACCGTAACAGAATTAACAGAGTCTTCGCTCCTATCCAAAGATAAGGTTCCTCCTAACCAGAAAGAGTCGACTTCGCAAGCTATACCTTCGCTCGCACCACCCTTGTGGTAAAGCTGAGTGGCACCAGGCTGCGCTCGAGCTCAAAACAACTCTGCAGGAGAAACGCACAAATTATTTTGAGCAGATGCTTGCGAATGCTGACTGCACTCAAGTGACCAACTACTCCGTGTGGAAATTAACTCGTAACTTCAAGAAACAACCACTGAGGCAAGCGCCGATCAACAACGCCAATGGCCAGTGGTGACGGTCCGGCGAAGAGCAAGCTAATGCTTTTTCCATCCACCTGGCGGAGAGATTCACGCCCCTCAACCTTGCATCTGCTTTAGATGTTGTACAAACTAAGGCCCTCGTGAATACCATCCACCAACCGGCTCCTCCGATCCGTCCCTTCCCTCGGGGAAAAATCAGCCTCAGCATATCCAGGCTGAACAGAAACAAGGCTCCTGGACATGACGGCATTTGCAACAGAGCACTGCGAGCGCTCCCAAACCTATCAGTAACGTTCCTTACCAAAATATTTAATGCCATACTTAAGTTGCATTACTTTCCGGACTGTGGAAAATTGCTCATGTGAACATGATCCATAAAACTGGCAAGCCCGAACACGATCCCAGTTCCTACCGACCTATAAGTCTCCTGCCTTGCCTCTCTAAACTTTTTGAGAGACTGTTCTTCACCCGTCTGGAAGAGCCCCTAGAAACTCAAAACATAATCCCTCACCGCCAGTTTGGCTTCCGCACAGGACACGCCATGCCCGAGCAGCTGCATCGGGTTGTCAACCACATTTTAAGAGCGTATGACGAGTAGGAGTACTGTAATCGAGTCTTTCTTGACGTACAGCAGGCCTTCGACCGTGTCTGGCAAACCGGTCTACAGGCAAAACTAAATCGAATGCTGCCAGTTCCTTTTTATGTAGTGCTTAAATCATACCTATAGGGACGCCAATTTTCAGTTAAAACTAGAGGGGCTTTATGGAACCTGCAGCCAGTTCAGGCCGGAGTTCCACAGGGAAGTGTACTTGGACCAGTCTATTACTCCTGCTTCTCAGCCGATATTCCCCTCCCGGGATCTTTACATATGGGACGCTACGGCAAAATGCTGCTTGCCACATTTGCTGATGAAGTGTGCCTTTTATACTCGTCAAACTGCGTTCATGACTCGGCGGATGGAGTTAATGACCTGGACCTGGCCTGGACTAAAATGTGGAATTCATTGCTCTAAAAGTGTGAATGTCTGCTTTTCTTTAAGAAGGAAAGTCCCTGCTGAGTGTTTTCTTATTGGTCAAGCGTTGCCCCAACGCTTTGATGCCAAGTATTTGGGAATTACACTTGACAAACGTCTCATCTTCAAAAAACATATTTCTTTAATGGTAGCAGCCTGCCGCTCGTAAATGAAAAAAACTGTCATGGATGATGAACGCGGAAAGTAAGACGTCACTACTTAACAAAATAAATATTTACAACCAAATCATTGCCCCAAAGTGGAAATACGGAATGCAAATATGGGGAATCGCTTCTAATTCAAGTAGACAGAGAATACAAAGACTCCAAAATAAATCGATGCGCTCCATCACGGGCTGTGATTGGTTCGTTCGTAACTCTACACTTCATAGGGATCTTAAACTGGTGGAAGTTGATGAACAAATTAACTTTTTAAGCAGCAGAAAGATTGTAAACTCATAGCAATAGACTGGCCAGGAATCTAGTACAGGAGGTTACTATACGGCGGCTGTATCCTTAGTCGATACAGACATGGCTCTTTTTAATAATCAATGACGGATTAATGGGCAACCTGAGCCCTGTTTACCGCCAAATAAAGAAAAAAAAAATATCAGTTTTAAAAATAAAAATTAAATTTGAATCAGTATTTAGGTTCTTCTTATAAACTACAAGACTTTTAGACTTAGGCCCAATATTTCAATGTCCGGTTAAATTTTCGTTTAGCTAACTGCCGCATTATTTTGCTGATCGAGTTAAAACAGTTTGGTTGTCTCAAAGCCAAAATATCCTTTCATCGATAAGTAACTATCGCCTTAACAGCGCTGCCACATATATACACAGCATTGCCATTTATAGCGAGCGGCTCAGCTGTTTTTTTATACTCGATACCGAAGGTAAAGAGTATATTGGTTTTGTGCAATGTCCGTCATGGTGTCTGTCCGTCTGTCCGTCCGTATGTGTGCAAGTTTTTTCCACACCCTTCAAGCTAGAGACTTGAAACTTTCCAAGAACTACCAAATTTGGTAAGAATATAGCTACTAGCAACCCCCAAAAAACTGCATCAAAAATTTTGGAGCCACGCCCCCCCATTCCGCCCCCAGACCCACCGCATTTTAAAGTCAAAAAAGCCTATATCTCCCACAGTTTTTTAGCTAGAGCCACCAAATTTGGTGCCAATTTAGCTGATGATGTCCCCCAAAAAACTGCACCAAAAGTTTGGATGCCACGCCCACCAATACCGCCCTAGCCACCCCCATCTGCCCCAACGCTTCGTCAAAAACGGGAATGCGTGTATATTCCAGAGTAGTGGAGCTAGAGCCACCAAATTTGGTAGGAAGATAGCTGGCAACGACCCCCAACAATCTGCATCAAAGTTTTGGAGCCTAGCCCATCCATTCCGCCCCCCTTTCCCCACCTTATACAAACTTTGAGCTAGAGTCACCAAATTTGGTATGAAGGTAGCATTTGACATTCCACAAGGATCTGCAGCAAAAATTTGGATGCCACGCCCAACCATACCGCCCCCAGCCCCCCTTTCCCCACCTTATACAAACTTTGAGCTAGAGTCACCAAATTTGGTATGAAGGTAGCAATTGACATCCCACATGGATCTGCAGCAAAAATTTGAATGCCACGCCCACCCATACCGCCCCAGCCCCATAGCCCCCCTGTCACCACCTTTTACATGCTTCGAACTAGAGTCACCAAATTTGGTATGAAGGTAGCATTTGACATTCCACAAGGATCTGCAGCAAAAATTTGGATGCCACGCCCAACCATACCGCCCCCAGCCCAAAGCCCCCTTTCCCCACCTTATACAAACTTTGAGCTAGAGTCAACAAATTTGGTATGAAGGTAGCATTTGACATTCCACAAGGATCTGCAGCAAAAATTTGGATGCCACGCCCAACCATACCGCCCCCAGCCCCCCTTTCCCCACTTTATACAAACTTTGAGCTAGAGTCACCAAATTTGGTATGAAGGTAGCATTTGACATTCCACAAGGATCTGCAGCAAAAATTTGGATGCCACGCCCAACCATACCGCCCAGCCCAAGCCCCCCTGTCCCCACCTTATACATGCTTCGAGCTAGAGTCACCAAATTTGGTATGAAGGTAGCATTTGACATTCCACAAGGATCTGCAGCAAAAATTTGGATGCCACGCCCAACCATACCGCCCCCAGCCCCAAAGCCCCCTTTCCCCACCTTATACAAACTTTGAGCTAGAGTCAACAAATTTGGTATGAAGGTAGCATTTGACATTCCACAAGGATCTGCAGCAAAATTTGGATGCCACGCCCAACCATACCGCCCCCAGCCCCCCTTTCCCCACTTTATACAAACTTTGAGCTAGAGTCAACAAATTTGGTATGAAGGTAGCATTTGACATTCCACAAGGATCTGCAGCAAAAATTTGGATGCCACGCCCAACCATACCGCCCCAGCCCAAAGCCCCCCTTTCCCCACTTATACAAACTTCGAACTAGAGTCACCAAATTTGGTATGAAGGTAGCATTTGACATTCCACAAGGATCTGCAGCAAAAATTTGGATGCCACGCCCAACCATACCGCCCCCAGCCCCAAAGCCCCCTTTCCCCACCTTATACAAACTTTGAGCTAGAGTCAACAAATTTGGTATGAAGGTAGCATTTGACATTCCACAAGGATCTGCAGCAAAAATTTGGATGCCACGCCCAACCATACCGCCCCCAGCCCCCCTTTCCCCACTTTATACAAACTTTGAGCTAGAGTCACCAAATTTGGTATGAAGGTAGCATTTGACATTCCACAAGGATCTGCAGCAAAAATTTGGATGCCACGCCCAACCATACCGCCCCCAGCCCCAAAGCCCCCCTTTCCCCACCTTATACAAACTTTGAGCTAGAGTCAACAAATTTGGTATGAAGGTAGCATTTGACATTCCACAAGGATCTGCAGCAAAAATTTGGATGCCACGCCCAACCATACCGCCCCCAGCCCCCCTTTCCCCACTTTATACAAACTTTGAGCTAGAGTCACCAAATTTGGTATGAAGGTAGCATTTGACATTCCACAAGGATCTGCAGCAAAAATTTGGATGCCACGCCCAACCATACCGCACCCAGGCCCAAAGCCCCCCTTTCCCCACCTTATACAAACTTTGAGCTAGAGTCAACAAATTTGGTATGAAGGTAGCATTTGACATTCCACAAGGATCTGCAGCAAAAATTTGGATGCCACGCCCAACCATACCGCCCCCAGCCCCCCTTTCCCCACTTTATACAAACTTTGAGCTAGAGTCACCAAATTTGGTATGAAGGTAGCATTTGACATTCCACAAGGATCTGCAGCAAAAATTTGGATGCCACGCCCAACCATACCGCCCCCAGCCCCAAAGCCCCCCTTTCCCCACCTTATACAAACTTTGAGCTAGAGTCAACAAATTTGGTATGAAGGTAGCATTTGACATTCCACAAGGATCTGCAGCAAAAATTTGGATGCCACGCCCAACCATACCGCCCCCAGCCCCAAAGCCCCCCTTTCCCCACCTTATACATGCTTCGAACTAGAGTCACCAAATTTGGTATGAAGGTAGCATTTGACATTCCACAAGGATCTGCAGCAAAAATTTGGATGCCACGCCCAACCATACCGCACCCAGCCCCAAAGCCCCCTTTCCCCACCTTATACAAACTTTGAGCTAGAGTCAACAAATTTGGTATGAAGGTAGCATTTGACATTCCACAAGGATCTGCAGCAAAAATTTGGATGCCACGCCCAACCATACCGCCCCAAGCCCCATAGCCCCCCTGTCACCACCTTTTACATGCTTCGAACTAGAGTCACCAAATTTGGTATGAAGGTAGCATTTGACATTCCACAAGGATCTGCAGCAAAAATTTGGATGCCACGCCCAACCATACCGCCCCCAGCCCCAAAGCCCCCCTTTCCCCACCTTATACAAACTTTGAGCTAGAGTCAACAAATTTGGTATGAAGGTAGCATTTGACATTCCACAAGGATCTGCAGCAAAAATTTGGATGCCACGCCCAACCATACCGCCCCCAGCCCCCCTTTCCCCACTTTATACAAACTTTGAGCTAGAGTCACCAAATTTGGTATGAAGGTAGCATTTGACATTCCACAAGGATCTGCAGCAAAAATTTGGATGCCACGCCCAACCATACCGCCCCCAGGCCCAAAGCCCCCCTTTCCCCACCTTATACAAACTTTGAGCTAGAGTCAACAAATTTGGTATGAAGGTAGCATTTGACATTCCACAAGGATCTGCAGCAAAAATTTGGATGCCACGCCCAACCATACCGCCCCCAGCCCCCCTTTCCCCACTTTTACAAACTTTGAGCTAGAGTCACCAAATTTGGTATGAAGGTAGCAATTGACATTCCACAAAGATCTGCATCAAAAATTTGGATGATATTCCAAACATACCGCCCCCAGCCCCCCTTTCCCCACTTTATACAAACTTCGAGCTAGAGTCACCAAATTTGGTATGAAGATAGCAATTGACATCCCACATGGATGGGCATAAAAATTTTTAATACTGGTATCGAGTATACCGCAGTCGGTTGCGTCCGACTGCAACGTTTCCACTTGTTGTTATTGTTTTGGTCGGTGACTGGCAAATTTTGCATATTTTAAATATATAAAATATAAAACTAAAATGAACACGCCTGATTGCAAACGGTTCCGTGGGAAAAACATTTCGCTTTCTGAGGAGCATTTGTTGGTGGAACTAGTGGAGTCGAATCACCATATTTTAGAGTGCAAGAAGAGCGACGCCGTTACGTGGAAGCAGAAGGACGAAGCCTGGCAGAAACTTGCTGCTCAGTCCACTGCGCAAACTGGTGTTAGTCGTTCGTGGAAAGCCTTGAAGGACAAATATGCTGTGCGATGCCATTTTTCTTTAATAACAAAATAAATATACAATTCAAGGGACAGCTGTTTGCTTTATCGATGATTCTTATCGATATATCGTGACTTCAAAGCGCTATAAATTTTAACCGAGACCCAGCCTTCCGGTTAGTTTGTTTCTCATATACTCCTAACCGAACATTGAGAGACTCAAATTCGACTAAACTTAGAATAAGTTGACTAACCGAACCATTATCACATGCCCATTTATTTCCAATTAAAAGAACATTGATCTCACAAACATTTTTATACTCGATACCAAAGGTAAAGAGTATATTGGTTTTGTGCAATGTCCGTCATGGTGTCTGTCCGTCTGTCCGTCCGTATGTGTGCAAGTTTTTTCCACACCCTTCAAGCTAGGGACTTGAAACTTTCCAATTTTCTTTATCTATGAGATAGTAAATTAAAGTGTCAAGATTGGGGCTCTACGATAACTGGGGGGCTGGCAAATCTATAAATTCGATAACTCAAAAACGATAATACCGCATATTTCACACACCCTTACAGCTAGAACTACCAAATTTGGTAAGAAGATAGCTACTAGCAACCCCCAAAAACTGCATCAAAAATTTTGGAGCAACGCCACCATTCTGCCCCCAGCCCCCCCGCATTTTTAAGTCAAAAAAGCCTATATCTCCCACAGTTTTTGAGCTAGAGCCACCAAATTTGGTGCCAATTTAGGTGATGATGACCCAGAAAAACTGCACCAAAAGTTTTGATGCCACGCCCACCAATACCGCCCAAGCCGCCCCCATCTGCCCCAACGCTTCGTCAAAAACGGGAATGCGTGTATCTTCCAGAGTAAAGGAGCTAGAGCAACCAAGTGATAGGATGATAGCTGGCAACGACCCCCAAAAATCTGCATCAAAGTTTTGGCGCTACGCCCACCCCTTCCTGCCCCCTTTCCCCACTTTTTACAAACTTTTAGCTTAAGTCACCAAATTTGGTATGAAAATAGCAATTGACATCCAACATTGATCTGCAGCAAAATTTATGCCACGCCCACCCACACCGCCCCCATTCCCCCTTTCCTCACTTTTTACAATTTTCGAGCTAGTCTCACCAAATTTGGTATGAAAATAGCGATTGACATTCCACATAGATCTACATCACAAATTTGGATGCCACATCCACCCATACTGCCCCCAGCCCCCCTCTCCTTACCTTTTACAAACTTCGAGCTAGGGTCACCAAATTTGGTATGAAGATAGCAATTGACATTCCACACAGATCTGCATCAAAACTTTGGATGCCACGCCCAACCATACCGATCCCAGCCCCCCTTTCCCCACTTTATACAAACTTTGAGCTAGAGTCACCAAATTTGGTATGAAGGTAGCAATTGACATCCCACATGGATCGGCAGCAAAAATTTGAATGCCACGCCCACCCATACCGCCCCCAGCCCCCCTTTCCCCACTTTATACAAACTTTGAGCTAGAGTCACCAAATTTGGTATGAAGGTAGCAATTGACATCCCACATGGATCGGCAGCAAAAATTTGAATGCCACGCCCACCCATACCGCCCCAAGCCCCATAGCCCCCCTGTCACCACCTTTTACATGCTTCGAACTAGAGTCACCAAATTTGGTATGAAGGTAGCATTTGACATTCCACAAGGATCTGCAGCAAAAATTTGGATGCCACGCCCAACCATACCGCCCCCAGCCCCAAAGCCCCCCTTTCCCCACCTTATACAAACTTTGAGCTAGAGTCAACAAATTTGGTATGAAGGTAGCATTTGACATTCCACAAGGATCTGCAGCAAAAATTTGGATGCCACGCCCAACCATACCGCCCCCAGCCCCCCTTTCCCCACTTTTACAAACTTTGAGCTAGAGTCACCAAATTTGGTATGAAGGTAGCAATTGACATTCCACAAAGATCTGCATCAAAAATTTGGATGATATTCCACACATACCGCCCCCAGCCCCCCTTTCCCCACTTTATACAAACTTCGAGCTAGAGTCACCAAATTTGGTATGAAGATAGCAATTGACATCCCACATGGATGGGCATCAAAATTTTTAATACTGGTATCGAGTATACCGCAGTCGGTTGCGTCCGACTGCAACGTTTCCACTTGTTGTTATTGTTTTGGTCGGTGACTGGCAAATTTTGCATATTTTAAATATATAAAATATAAAACTAAAATGAACACGCCTGATTGCAAACGGTTCCGTGGGAAAAACATTTCGCTTTCTGAGGAGCATTTGTTGGTGGAACTAGTGGAGTCGAATCACCATATTTTAGAGTGCAAGAAGAGCGACGCCGTTACGTGGAAGCAGAAGGACGAAGCCTGGCAGAAACTTGCTGCTCAGTCCACTGCGCAAACTGGTGTTAGTCGTTCGTGGAAAGCCTTGAAGGACAAATATGCTGTGCGATGCCATTTTTCTTTAATAACAAAATAAATATACAATTCAAGGGACAGCTGTTTGCTTTATCGATGATTCTTATCGATATATCGTGACTTCAAAGCGCTATAAATTTTAACCGAGACCCAGCCTTCCGGTTAGTTTGTTTCTCATATACTCCTAACCGAACATTGAGAGACTCAAATTCGACTAAACTTAGAATAAGTTGACTAACCGAACCATTATCACATGCCCATTTATTTCCAATTAAAAGAACATTGATCTCACAAACATTTTTATACTCGATACCAAAGGTAAAGAGTATATTGGTTTTGTGCAATGTCCGTCATGGTGTCTGTCCGTCTGTCCGTCCGTATGTGTGCAAGTTTTTTCAACACCCTTCAAGCTAGGGACTTGAAACTTTCCAATTTTCTTTATCTATGAGATAGTAAATTAAAGTGTCAAGATTGGGGCTCTACGATAACTGGGGGGCTGGCAAATCTATAAATTCGATAACTCAAAAACGATAATACCGCATATTTCACACACCCTTACAGCTAGAACTACCAAATTTGGTAAGAAGATAGCTACTAGCAACCCCCAAAAACTGCATCAAAAATTTTGGAGCAACGCCACCATTCTGCCCCCAGCCCCCCCGCATTTTTAAGTCAAAAAAGCCTATATCTCCCACAGTTTTTGAGCTAGAGCCACCAAATTTGGTGCCAATTTAGGTGATGATGACCCAGAAAAACTGCACCAAAAGTTTTGATGCCACGCCCACCAATACCGCCCAAGCCGCCCCATCTGCCCCAACGCTTCGTCAAAAACGGGAATGCGTGTATCTTCCAGAGTAAAGGAGCTAGAGCAACCAAGTGATAGGATGATAGCTGGCAACGACCCCCAAAAATCTGCATCAAAGTTTTGGCGCTACGCCCACCCCTTCCTGCCCCCTTTCCCCACTTCTTACAAACTTTTAGCTTAAGTCACCAAATTTGGTATGAAAATAGCAATTGACATCCAACATTGATCTGCAGCAAAAATTTATGCCACGCCCACCCATACCGCCCCCATTCCCCCTTTCCTCACTTTTTACAATTTTCGAGCTAGTCTCACCAAATTTGGTATGAAAATAGCGATTGACATCCCACATAGATCTACATCACAAATTTGGATGCCACATCCACCCATACTGCCCCCAGCCCCCCTTTCCCTACCTTTTACAAACTTCGAGCTAGGGTCACCAAATTTGGTATGAAGATAGCAATTGACATTCCACACAGATCTGCATCAAAACTTTGGATGCCACGCCCACCCATACCGATCCCAGCCCCCCTCTCCCCACTTTTTACAAACTTTGAGCTAGAGTCACCAAATTTGGTATGAAGATAGCAATTGATATTCCACAAAGATCTGTAGTAAAAATTTAGATGCCACAACCACCCATACCGCCACCAGCCCCCCTTTCCACAGCTCTTACAAGCTTTGAGCTAGTGTCACCAAATTTGGAAGAAAGATAGTTGGTCCCCATCTGCATCGGAGAATCTTTTAGGCAGCGTACACCCCTGCCCCATCCGTACCCCTTTGCAATCAGGCCTGTTTTTACCGGTTTTAAAACTGGTATCGAGTATACCGCAGTCGGTTGCAAAAAACATTATTATAGATTATACTTAATAATATTTTTCGATAACTCACTTGTTAGACAATAAAAACTATACGAAACAAGTAAGAAGGCTCAAGTCGGGAGAGCCCGACTAGAAGATACCCTGAACCCAGTTGCAATAAATAAATTAGATTTATAATTGACTTTGGTGTACTGACTTAGCTTCAGTCGATTGATGTCGATATCTCCGGTGTTTCTCAACCGATTTGGACGAAATTTTCAGAAAAGTTCTATCATTATCCATTACTTCAACCCCCATTTTTAGATTTTCTAAATTCGATATTTTTTTGTTATCAATTCCATGTGTATATCACAAACCAGAATAGTTATCGATTATTTGAAGCAAATTTGTTCTGCTCATGGTATAGGAAAATTTTAATACAAAATCTGAAGTCTCTAGCTCTTGTAGTCTCTGAGATCCACGCGTTCATACAGACGGACAGAAAGACAGACAGACGGGCAGACGGGCATAGCTATATCGTCTCGGCTGTTGATGCTGATCAAGAATATATATACTTTATGGGGTCGGAGATGCTTCCTTCTGCCTGTTACATACTTTTGCACAGAACCATTATACCCTTCTTTACCCATTTTATGGGTTAAGGGTATAAAAAGATTACATAAAATATATATCATCAAATGCTTATGCTGCATTTACACTAGTTGATAAACAAGTCAACGTTAATATCAACTTTATCAATCCTAGTGTGAACAGCTGTCAACTTGATCAACTGTTGCGTTGACAGTAGATTGACAATGCGAAAATCGTCAATTGTTGCTCTGAGTGTAAACATAGTGTAAACACTTTGTGTCAACAGTTGAAGTCACAATCGGCGCGTTGACAACACAAAATTAAGTTGAGCTCATGTTCATTCTTTTGCTGTGTGTTGACAAACTTTATGAACATATTAAAGGTGGCAGCACTTCGCTTCGCCATCCGTTTTAATTAATGTTGTCTGCTTTTTCAACTGTGCAGTCTATAAAAACAAAAATTAGTAATAAAAAGCTATTTAAAATACAATTTTATTTATTTTTATGCATATTTATTGAACCATATTTTAATATCGAAAGTAGACCTGCTTCAGTTGCTGGCGATAGCTATCGATTAACTCAAGAGCGAGAACCAAAACCACTGCTGCCGCTATTTTGCTCTTCTTCGCTGTTGCCATTGTTCTGATTTTATTCTAAAGTAAACAAATTTCATATCAATTTGTTTTAAGTTACATATGCATTAGTACTAACCACTTTTCTCAATTAACAAAACAACACAATATTGAAAATCAGTTTCGATACATTCACAATATCGACGTCAACGAAAAATGCTTAGCAACGTGAATGTCAACGAATGTGGATATCAACTGGTGTAAATTACTCTCAACTTCAATATCAACGCGTTGGCATCTGGCGCGTTGTTCAACTTGAAAATTAGTTGGCAGCCCGGTTTTTTTGTCAACTCAATCAACTAATGTAAACACAACAAATGCGTTGACGTTGGATATCAATTGTTGATATAGCTAGAATTGACGCTGCATCAACTAGTTTAAATGCAGCATTAGTCATCACGGACACGAAACGGGAAAGGAATGGAAAAGACTATTTTAAGTGGTGGCCCAGCAATAATCATTAGTGCTATAATTACCGATAAAGGTGTAGTTAACAATAAATAATATTGAAATAAAACTGGGTGAAGGCCTAAGAAAGGTATTACAAGAAAAGGAGAAATAAAAATTCAAATGAACATTATGAACCCTACCCCCTTCGCATTACAGTTTGGTTCGCAAATCGGTGGGTAAATCCTCGACTTGCAAATATAAATATCTGCGTGATTAGTGACATATGTGCAGTGAAGTGCGTTAGGAGTGCGGCGTTAATCCACTCGCTAATCCTTATTTCCCAATCGGTTCGGTGACGTGACTCCGGTAACACATTGTAAGTGTAAACTTGCTTTCACTTCGCTATTACGTTTCAGCAGATTTCAGATCTTCTTGTAACGCAAGCCTGACTGAGATCTGTACATCGGCTTAAATGACTACTTTACAATTGGCGTCCGAGTAGGGACGTAAAAGGCTGAATGAGGCGTAATGCAACTAAGGAATAAAGACCCCAAAGCATTACGCAAAAGTTTAAGAATTGTATCTACACTTCCGGTGGTTGGTTCTAAGGTAACTCTCCCAATTACTGATAGTTCAAAAAACTAACATCCTCCTTCTTACTTGGCTATCAGAATGTAAGAGGTCTTTGTAGTAAACTCACTAGCTTATACCTTAATAGTCTTTCTTTCCCTTTCCATGTCATTGCCTTTACTGAAACGTGGTTAAGGCAAGACATTCTCAATTCCGAAATTCTATGTAGTACATACTCTATTTATAGAAAGGACCGTACTCTTCGGCGTGGTGGTGGAGTGCTTATTGCTGTGAATGTTGACTTTCCTTCTGAAAAAGTCGTATTAAATAGTTCTTTTGATAAAGAGTTTATTGCTGTAAAGCTAAATATTTACGGTATTAACATTTTTATCACTTGTTCCTATATACCTCCTTCTTCTGATCTCTCTATCTATGAGACACATCTATCTGCTATTCATTCTGTCTCTGCCTTGCTTTCTGATCGCGATTTTCTTGTAGTTCTTGGTGATTTCAACATTGCTGAAGCTACTTGGATTTCTTGTCCTGACTCTGGTGCCCTGACTCCCACGGCCCCGAATGAATTTTTAATCGACTTACTTGGGATGTCATTGAGTCAAATTAATGCTATCCCAAATCCTCTTAATAAAATGCTTGACCTGATTTTTGTTTTGGATTCATCATCTTCATCCGTTTCCCGTTCCCAGCCTATATCTTATCCCGAAAACCTATACCATCCTGCGTTGGAGCTGTTGATTAATTTACCTTCCCGGACGCGTTGCAATGTCAAAATGCCTTTGAGTCGAGTTCGTCAATTTCGGAAAACTGATTTTGATCGCCCTGCTTTTATCCCATACTGACTGGTCTCCCCTCTACGAGTCTGACGACTTGGACGTGGCAATCAGTATTTTTTACAATACCTTATATTCTTTATGTGATTTATGTGTCCCGGTTGGTAAGCTAAACAGGTCTAATAAACCTGTGTGGTTTACCCGAGAGTTGACAATTCTCAAAAATCGAAAATCTAAACTCTACAAGAGATTTAGAAAAAGCGGCTCATCGGTAGCCTATTCTGATTACTTGATTGCTCGTGCCAGTTTTGCTATCTTAAACAACCAATGTTATAAGAATTACCTGACTCGGTGTAGATTACAGTTTCAGCAGGATCCAAAGCGGTTTTTTGATTTTGTTAATGCGAAGCGTAGGTCATCGACACTCCCAACGGAGGTATTCTTTGAGGAAACGAAGGCCAATTATGAACAGGAGATTGCAAATATATATGCCCAATTTTTTTAAACGACGTATAGTTATTTTCAATCTCAAGTCGGTTTGCCTTACCCTTATCAGGTTAATGGCTCGAATCGCATCTTTGGACTGAAAATCACTGAGAACTCACTTTTAAATAATCTACATGTTTTGAAACCTATATTTTCCCCAGGACCTGACGGAGTGCCAGGCTGTGTGCTTAGACACTGCGCTCATGGTCTTTTAAAGCCGTTGCTTAAAATGTTTAACTTGTCCCTGGAGTTAGGCTCCTTTCCAAAAATTTGAAAAGAGTCGTTTATTATTCCTCTCCATAAAAAAGGAAACAAATGTAATGTTCAAAATTATAGGGGTATCTCCAAGTTGTCTGCTATTTCTAAGATTTTTGAAAAATTAATAACCTCCCATCTTCAACACCTTTGTAAATCTATTATTTCACCGTTCCCAGCACGGATTTATGAAACAAAGATCTACTACCACTAACTTGTTAGAATTTACTTCGTTTGTTATCAAGGGTTTTCAGGACAAATTGCAGACTGATGTTATTTATACTGATTTTAGTAAGGCTTTCGACTCTGTAGATCATCATCTCCTAATACATAAACTAGAACTCTTCGGCTTTTCAAATATTCTAGTTCTTTGGATTAAAGACTACCTAACTCTTAGAACTCAGAGGGTTTTATTCAAAGGGTCCGTTTCCAAGACGGTTCAGGTCACTTCAGGCGTTCCTCAGGGTAGTCATCTTGGTCCTTTATTATTTATTTTGTTTATAAACGATCTTCCATCGGTTATAAAGTTCTCTCGGGTTTTGATGTACGCTGGTGATGTAAAGTTATGCACGTCAGCTGCAACTCCCCTAGCTGCTCAACAGCTTCAAAGAGATTTAGACAACTTTCAAATGTGGTGTAAAGTAAATTTTTTAAATCTTAATTACAGTAAATGTAAAGTAATGTCATTTTTTAGATGTTTGCCCTTTTTATACTCGATACCGAAGGTAAAGAGTATATTGGGTTTGTGCAATGTCCGTCATGGTGTCTGTCCGTCTGTCCGTCTGTATGAACGCAACTTTTTTCCACACCCTTCAAGCTAGAGACTTGAAACTTTTCAATTCTCTTTATCTATGGGATAGTAAATTAAAGTGTCAAGATTGGGGTTCTACGATAACTAGGGCGCTGGCAAATCGATAAGTTCGATAACTCAAAAACGATAGATCCGCATATTTCACACACCCTTACATCTTGAACTACCAAATTTGGTAAGAAGATAGCTACTAGCAACCCCCAAAAAACTGCATCAAAAATTTTGGAGCCACGCCCCCCATTCCGCCCTCAGCCCCCCCGCATTTTAAAGTCAAAAAAGCCTATATCTCCCACAGTTTTTGAGCTAGAGCCACCAAATTTGGTGCCAAGCTAGGCGATGATGACCCCCCAAAAACTGCATCAAAAGTTTGGATGCCACGCCCACCAATACCGCCCTAGCCGCCTCCAGCTGCCCTAACGCTTCGTCAAAAACGAGAATGCGTGTATCTTAAAGATTTGTGAAGCTAGAGCCACCAAATTTGGTAGGAAGATAGCTGGTAACGAACCCCAAAAAACTGCATCAAAGTTTTGGAGCAACGCCCACCCATTCCGCCCCCAGCCCCCCCGCATTTTAAAATCAGAAAAGCCTATATCTCCCACAGTTTTTGAGCTAGAGCCACCAAATTTGGTGCCAAGCTAGGCGATGATGACCCCCCAAAAACTGCATCAAAAGTTTGGATGCCACGCCCACCAATACCGCCCTAGCCGCCTCCAGCTGCCCTAACGCTTCGTGAAAAACGAGAATGCGTGTATCTTAAAGATTTGTGAAGCTAGAGCCACCAAATTTGGTAGGAAGATAGCTGGTAACGAACCCCAAAAAACTGCATCAAAGTTTTGGAGTCACGCCCACCCATTCCGCCCCCAGCCCCCCCGCATTTTAAAATCAGAAAAGCTTATATCTCCCACAGTTTTTGAGCTGGAGCCACCAAATTTGGTGCCAAGATAGGTGATGATGACCCCCCAAAAACTGCATCAAAAGTTTGGATGCCACGCCCACCAATACCGCCCTAGCCGCCTCCAGCTGCCCTAACGCTTCGTCAAAAACGAGAATGCGTGTATCTTAAAGATTTGTGAAGCTAGAGCCACCAAATTTGGCAGGAAGATAGCTTGCAACGACCCCCAAAAAACTGCATCAAAGTTTTGGAGCCACGCGCACCCCTTCCACCCCCTTTCCCAACCTATTACAATCTTTGAGCTAGAGTCACCAAATTTTGTATGAAGGTAGCAATTGACATTCCACATAGATCTGCAGCAAACATTTGGATGCCAAGCCCAGAATAACCACCCCCAGCCCCCCTTCTCACACTTTTTACAAACTTTGAGCTAGAGTCACCAAATTTGGAAGGAAGGTAGCAATTGACATTCCACATAGATCTGCAGCAAAACTTCGGATGCCACGCCCACCCATACCGCCCCCAGCCCCCCTTTCCCCTACTTTTTACAAACTTCGAGCTAGAGTCACCAAATTTGGTATGAAGATAGCAATTGACATTCCACACAGATCTGCATCAAAACTTTGGATGCCACGCCCACCCATACCGCCCCCAGCCCCCTTTCCCCACTTTTAACAATTTTCGAGCTAGAGTCACCAAATTTGGTATGAAGATAGCAATTGACATTCCACACAGATCTGCATCAAAACTTTGGATTCCACGCCCACCCATACCGCCCCCAGCCCCCCCTTTCCCCACTTTTTACAAACTTTGAGCTAGAGTCACCAAATTTGGTATGAAGATAGCAATTGACATTTTACAAAGATCTGCAGTAAAAATTTGGATGCCACTCCCACCCATACCGCCCCTAGCTCCTCTTTCCCCACCTTTTACAAACTTCGAGCTAGAGTCACCAAATTTGGTATGAAAATAGCAATTGACATTTCGCAAAGATCTGCAGTAAAAATTTAGATGCCACACCCATCCATTCCGCCCCCAGCCCCCCTTTCAACAGCTCTAACAAACTTTCAGCTAGATTCGCCAAATTTGGAAGGAAGATAGTTGGTGGCATCCCTATCTGCATCCGTACCCCTTTGCAATCAGGCCTCATTTTACCTGTTTTAATATTGGTATCGAGTATGCCGCAGTCGGTTGCGTCCGACTGCAACGTTTCCACTTGTTTAATATTTATTTTCTTGACAACAAACCACTAGACAGAATTGAATGGGTTGACGATTTGGGCATCGTTATGGACCCAAGGCTTAAGTTTGACACGCATATTTCTTCAATTTCTAATCGAGCATCTGGTGTCTTGGGCTTCATTAAGCGCTGGTCGAAGGAGTTCAACGATCCCTACTTAACAAAAACTCTGTATACTTCTCTTGTACGACCGATTCTGGAATATGGATCTTGTATATGGTTTCCCAAGTACGAAATTCATCAGAATAAAATAGAATCGGTACAAAAACAATTGCTGCTCTTCGCACTTAGAGGTCTTAACTGGGACACTAACAATAATTTGCCATCTTATCGTAGTAGACTTTTACTAATAGATCTTCCTTCTCTTAATGATCGTAGAATAATGCTAGCATTTTCCTTTTTTCACAAATTAATTAATGGTGAAATTGATTCTTCTGAATTAATTAACCAAATTAACTTTGCTGTTCCTATTAGAAATACTAGAAATTTTGTACCTATATCTCTTCAAACTTGTAATTCTAATTATGCTCTTCATAACCCTTTTCGTATTCTGTTTTCTATTTATAACGATCTTTCCCACTTAATACACAGTGACACTCCTACTTGCTCTATTAAAAAGTTAGTTTTGTGTCATTTGTCTGCATGTTCGCGATCATCGTAACCGCACGTTAAGCGGAGCGCCCCTCGGTCGGATGGGCGGGAGGTGGGTCGCTTTGTGCGTGGGTCCGCGCGTTAACAAGCCGGTGCTTGGTATCGTTGGGCCACTTGACTGTACTGTTCGTTAGTACATCTAAGTCCAATATCCCGTCATATCTTGTTTAACAGTATGTATATAAAACAGTAAAAGCCTGTTTGGAAAAATTGGCAATTTCGCAATTGTCGCGGCGCACCGAAAATGATGGTAGAAACGGGCGCGCTGATTAAGAAAACTGTATCTTGCTAAGTAAAACGTGCAAGTCGGGCCGTTTCCAGTGCAGCAAAAAAGAGAGAGAAATTGGGTACAACGATTGACTAACAGAACTCGCTCAAGTTCCAGCGTTTTGCTCCGCGGTAAAGTTGACGGCAAAGTTATCGAGCCGATTACCTAACGGAGCAGCGTGTGTGTCGGCGTGTTTCGTACAGGGTGTACCAAAAGTAAACTCAAAAGAGCATTTAAATGTGGATTATGTTTGCTTTATTTGATTCAAAAAATAATGGGCCGTCAGCCAATTGTAGCAACAAGGGGAAGAGCGCACCCTTGCAAGGAAGCGCATTCATCATCGCCGCTTACAACTGGTAGTGCGATTTTACTCTCCTCGCGAGGGCAGCTGGAAGCAGGCCCTTGGTACGTTTCGGTCTCAGCCAAAGGTGCTGGCCAATGGTAGTCGGGCGAATGAAGAAAACTTTATCAAATGACCTCAGTCCAAGGTGGAACAGCATTGTGCCGAGGGGGTGCTCGGTCGTTACTTTGCAAACTCTGGATACCTGTCGACCTCCACTTTAATTAGGCTGCCCGTGGCACAATGGCTATGTTGCTGGTTGCCATTCCCATGGGTCCAAAAGGAGCCTTTCAAAAACAAACAAAAACCCAGTGTCTGGGGCACTCAAAAACCCTCATCTTAGACGACTGGTACGCCAGCAGGTGCTCGCAACGCCGTAAGCGGCAAAGGTGAAGAGTAAACAAGCGGTTTGTCCTCACATTTGTCCAGGCCTGCACAAGCAACTGCTCAGGTGTCCGCTACCACAGCAGCCAAAAAGCCCTCCATTAAGGACAGGCGGCGAGTGGCAGATCTTCTGCAAGAAAATTTAGCCACCTCATCCCCAGATGACGTCCGACTGGTAGAGTGAGAAAATCCGTCCTGTCAGACTTTAAGCCAGCTATCCCAAGCGCTTTTGCTAAAGCCAAGTAGAAGCGTCAACGTTCCGTTGAGGAGCCGGCACCGCAAGCTAAGTGGATCAGCTGCTCACTCGGTGCTTCACCGAAGCTGCAAGAGAGAAAGTCATCATTGGGGTCAGCGCTAAGGGCCACAAAGAGGGCCAAACTCCGCGGAACAGCTGAAGGGAAATCGAAAACGAGCTACAGGCTAAGGTCGTCGACTTGATGTTGCTGTCTGGTGGACCGACACTCCGATGCTCCGATGCCGGATGGAAAATCTGACAGTGGTGGAACTGAAAACTGAAGATTACTCCGCCACTGTAACAGCCGCTCTCCGCATTTGCTTATGCGGAGCAGATGCTGTCCTCATTCAGGAACCTTAGGTCTGCAGTGGTAAGGATTGAGGACTAAGGACTACAAACTACTTGAAGCCCGTAACGAAGGTAAAAACTTACCTGCATAGTTCAGTAATGGCGACAATACTGCTGCGTGCTTCGCTGATTGCGATGCGACAAGCACCAAGCTCATCATAGCATGCGACGCTTACGCTCACCACCATCAGGGGAGTTGCACGGATATAAATGAACGGGGTGAGTCACTCTTCAACTAAATCCTCTCGACCCCCAGAGCAAACCAAGAGAGAAACCATGGTTGTCGCGACAAATAGGTGAGCTTAGCAAAACTTCGCGAAAGCTCTTTATTAAAGCAAGGTTGAGGGGAGACGACCAATCATGGAGTTTCTATAAAGCCAGCCAAACATCCCATAAAAAGAAACTTACACAAGCTAAGCGCTCCACTTAGCAGAATTTCAGCTCCAAAATTGAGAGTATCACAGAAGCCGCACTGCTCAGGAAAGTTTTCTCCAGCACTCAAGCAGCCGGGGGCTTCCTAAGGTCAAAAGTCACTGGATCTTTCGATGGAAACCCATTTTCCTGTATGCTCAGTCGTAGGATTACTTCCCCCTATCTACAGAGAGTACCAGGAGCATGCCTCCACTGACTTTTACTTCAAAGATATCATCTCAAGGGCCATTCGAAGCTTCTAGGCCTTTGAATCTCTTTGCCAGATGAAAGTATCTTAGCCCAACTGCAGTATACGGGGGATATTGCCATAAACTGGCTTCAGAAAATCTTCTCAGATATCCTGACGACAGGCTCTATCACCAAGCCATGGCTCGAATCCAAAGTCGTCTTCATTCCAAATGTTGGCAAAGCCTCACACACGACCCCAAAATAATTTCGTCCTTTAAGCCTTACATCCTTTCTACTCCAGACAGTGTAAAGTTGCTCGGCCTACACATCAGAGACTCGATCACGACCGATCACTTCTCCCAAGCACAGCTTGCCTACCAAAAAGGCATATCCACTGAGACAGAGCTTCACGCTGTCATATTTTCAGTGGAAAAGGAACTTACCACAAGGAGTACTGTCTTATAGCCTTTCTAGACATTGAGGGTGCCTTCAATAACGTCATACCGGGCACCGCGCTCCATAGAGGGAGGGGGCTGTCGAGTGATCGCGGATGACGTCGACATAGCCTTCTCGGGAAAATGCTACTAAAACTTATGCGAGCGTATTACCACTGCTCTTCGAACACTCGGCCACATCTAAAGGACTATGGCTAAATGCAGCTAAAACAGACTTTGTCCTCTTCACTAAGAAGTATAAGATCCCTCCCATCAGACCACCAACCGTAAATGGTTTATAGCTTGCCTTCAGTAAATCCACCAAATTCTTAGGGCTCAATCTGCATAGTAAGCTAGACTGGAACCTTAACACAAAGGAACGGGTCAAGAAAGCCTCAGTCGCACTTTATACATGCAGGAAGTCCATTGGACTAAAATGGGGACTGGCACTCCACATCACGCTGTGGCTTCAAACATCCATCGTTTGGCCCACCGTTCTGTACGGAGTGTCAGTATGGTGGCCAACATCATTTCATAAGCTTGGCAAATTACAGCTAGCCGCTGGAATGACAACAACAGGAGCCCTTAGATCGACCACAACTAGGGCTCTTGACAATATACTAAATCTCCTACCATTAGACAAAATGTGGAAATCAGAAGCAACTCTCTTTGCCCTACGCATGAGGGAAACTAAGCAGTGGTCCGAGCAGAATTTCGGACACTGTAATATTCTAGTGGGTAACTTGCTTATCCCCTCTAACACGGACTATTGTTGTCCTCAGGAATTCCCCATAACCCCTTTTTAGGTAGGCCAAATGCCAGCCTCCCCACAATACACTTATGGAAACAGCAGTATTATTATTTTGTATCATTACACACTATTAATATTACTATTTCAATCATTACGATATTAAGACAAATGCTCAATACTATGAAGTAAATATTAGTGGAATAAATGCAATGTCAACGTTAACAGACCTTAAGTTTAACATAAGTATGGTACGGTGAAGAGCACAGAATAAGCATAGCATGTGCGCACTCACACGATCCAAATGTCGCGACCCACGATCTAGATGTCGCGACCCACAAAGGCGAAAAAGGGCACGCTCAGGCCGAGCGCTAGGCGACGAGAGAGTCGAGAAGCACAAGTGAATGTGAACGGACGTGACCGCGGTTGGCCCAAGAGAAGAGTATGATAAGCAAAGACAAGTACAGTGTCAGAGACTTTAAGTGAATAGAGTTTGAGATTGGCGTGGACTAGATTCCCCCTTGGAAGCTTATTAGAGATCTAAGCGGAACTAAGCAACGTGAGCTATGAAATAAAAGTTAGAATTATTCCAAATCCTTGTTTCTTCATTTCGTCCCGAGAGGCACTGAACGGTATACGCATACGCGCGCGGCTATATACATGTGCACACGCAGTCGGTACGTTGCTAGGTGCGTCCCGAATTGTGTGGTTAGAATCTGAGTGATCAGTGCCAAGCGTACTGTGGCTCGTCCCGTTCGCTTTCCAAACCACTCAGTCGGTTCGGTAACGGAGCTTTGGCATCCGCGCGACCTCGACTTGCGAGGGAACATAACCTGTGCTATCGGTGGTACTTGTACAGCGGCTTGTCCCGTACACCTCCCTGATCGCCAGCCGTCGCGGAATCTTGACCCCGTTATAGCGGCGGACTAGTTTGCCTCCAACTCGCGAATACGTTTCAACAAATTTAAATATTTCTTGTAACGTGGAACCTTGGCCGGAATGAGTTTCATACCCCCGCTAATATCACTAATTTACAAGTGGCGCCCGAGCAGGGACGTAAACGCGTAAGAGGAGTACTGCAGTTTGGAGTTAAAAATCCCCAAAAAAAAAAGCATTACTAACAAGTTTTCGTGGAACGAGTATACCCGGTCATACCCGGTTTTGTCGCGCATGCACAAAAGGGGAAGAAAAAAAGACGGATTAAGTCTAAACGTTCTTTTGCGCAATTGTCGCGGCGCGGCGAAAGTGACGGTTTAAGTGGATGCTCCGATTAAGCAAACGGGATCGCAAAAAGCAAACGCGCGATTGAAATAATTTGCGGCGCGGCGAAAAAGACGGTTGAATCGTGTGCACCGATTAAGCAAACGGGATCGCAAGAGCAAACGTGCGATTGGAATCATTTGTGGCGCGACGAAAGTGACGGTGGAAACGGACACACCGATCGAAAGAACGGGAATCGCGCACGTGCAAGGTGGCCGTCGACGCAGGCGCTAAGCAATAAAAAGTACAGCACACGCCGCTTAAACAAAAAAAACAAAATTGGTGGTGGCTTGGTGACAAAGCGTGAACAGTGGTACGAGTGAAGTTGAAAAATGAAAATCGAACAGTGGGACAAATAAAATTGAGAATCGATCGAGTGATGTATAGCTAGTTTTACTAAGTGAAAAACAAATGCAAATGTTATAAAAAAAATAATAATAAAAGAAAAAAAAATAAAGGAAACAATTTTTGGAAACAAAATATTAAACAATTTTTGGAAACATAATAATAACTATTTTGGAAAAAATAATAGATTATTATAATCCAACAAAATTTAACTCACAAAGTTTAAAACGGCTTAAAAAACATAAATAAATAAATAATAATAAAATTAAAACTCGACGCTAGAGTACTAGTCCTACAAAACGACTAGGAAGATATTAACCAAGCAATGAGTGAGCCCAGCAATGCGTCACCGGGAGACAGTGGCAACCGAATAGTGGGCGTAAGATGGGTGTACCACTGCCGCAAGGAGGAACTTGAGAAGATCGCACAGGAACTCGGCCTAGAAAAAATTGGAAAGGTAGAAGAACTTCGGAAACGGGTATGTACGTTTATTAAAGAGGGCTTTCATGACTTGGAGATTCGGACCCGTTTGCTAGAATGGGAGTCCCAGTTCACGAAAACCTGCGAATCACCCGCTACGAATAGCATTCCCGCCGGGCAGTTGCAACAGCGGCAGAAATCGGAATCCGACCTGCTGACGATATCGGGGTCACTGGGGGGACTTTTTCCACCGTTCGGTCAGGTGCAGCAATTGCCGTCAAAATAGCAGGATGATAAAATAGCAATCTCCCCTCTGGTGCACGTAGTGCCACTCACGACCTCGCCTGTGAATAGTACCCAGGTGAGGCAGGTGGACTACAAACCAGATGTGGGCATCGGTCACCGGGGATCCGAAAACTATAAGCATTTCGTGGTCGTCCCAGAACAAGTTAGGAATTGGGGAATCAGGTTCGATGGGTATACCGACCCGCTTGTGTTCATAGAGTCCTTAGAAGAACGAGCGAGGACTTATGACACAGAATTAGATCGTATACCCAGGGAATTCAGCGAGGCGTTGACCGACATGGCGGCGTGCTGGTTCTCAACAAGTGAGCTTGATGACGCGACCTTGGATACTTTCAAGAGAGAATTTTTCGATTTATTTTTACCCCCGCAGTATTTCAAGCGACTGGAAGATCAGGGACCGTCGGCAGCGAGTCGGGGAGGGTTACAAGGAGTACCTGGTCGAATTGAAGAGACTCAAGCGCCGTCCCCGTTATGGACCCGACCAGCAGTTAGATAGGGTATACGACGCCCTGACGCGGGAGTACCGATTGTATATCCGTAGAAAGGACGTTTCGACGCTAGCAGAACTGACTCAAGCAGCCGCAGAGTACGAAAATATAACAGGCCCGTACAACGGGGAGACGGGGTACAGTCAGTCGGGGGGACCAGGATACCCGAGTAGGGTAGGAGGCGTGGACGCTCCTGCCAGGCAAAATAATCCATCCCGGAGCCCGCCAACCCAGCCACCGCTGGCGAGGAACGAACCCTATGCGTCCCGTACCCATGAAACTGAGGAAATTTCGAACAGAATGAAAGGGTACGAACAGCGCAGGCCACAAGAAGTCGGCAGGGTATGCTATAACTGCTCACACGGAGGACATTTCGCGAGGGAGTGCCCAAATCCGCGAGTTGTATATTGTTAGGCAATGTGGCACTCAGGGCTTAAGCGATTAAGCACGCCGGTTAAAGAAAATGGGGAAAGAGTGTCATCTGGAGTGGAATCGGATTGACGCCGGCGTGATCCAGGCCAAAAACAGGAGCTGGACTACCGGCTCAAGGTCGAAAATCATCGCATAGTCGCCACGGTAAGGGTTGGGGACCTACTGACGAAGGCGACGGTCGACACCGGGGCTACGAGGAGTTTTGTGAGCGAGAAGTTTTTTGCAAGGAATGAGTCGAAAGGGGAAGTGTTGTCAGCGACCGTGGAAACACACCTTGCGGACGGTTCGACGATATCCATAAGAAAGGTGTTACGAACGAAGGTGAGCCTCGTTAATAGGGAGATAGCGTTAGATCTGCTCGTGATGCCATCCATGCGAGATAGTATCATTCTGGGAATGGACTTTCTAGGTAAGATGGGGACGACCATGCAGTGCGGTGAGGCAGAATTAGTTTTCAGGACGCCGACTATGGAGATAGGTGTTGGCAACGCGGATCCTGAGGTGGAGAAAGAAAGCAAGAAGGACTGCGCAGGGCGGGAACGACGAGGGAGTGTCCTGGGGACACCTCAAAGTGGGAACGCCGAGAAGAGCAGCGGTTTCAAGAGAGGACCAATCCCGGGTCCCCGTACACATCAGCAGCCACCAGTTTTCATGCACACGGTATATGTGCACAAGGAGCTGACGATGGACACGCTGGGTAGTGCAGAGGAGCCACGCGCACGCGCGCGAGCGCCAATGCCATACATAAAGAAACCAGCCTCACTCAACACGTTGCAGGCCTTAGAAGAAGGAAGCGCTGAGGACGGACTGACACAGGAGGCGCCGCAGACACCACCACCGCCGTTGAAGATTAGCCAAAAGGAACCCGAAGAGGCACAACAAAACAGCCAAAATGCATTGGAGTCGATGGAAGAATTCGACGGGATAGAAGGTTGTGAAGAAGGCCTAGAGGTAGAATTGGCTGTAGAAGACATCCCGCTCAACAGCCAAGAAACAAAAACACAGGCAACGGGCGTGGACCCTTATGACATCACTAATTTGTGGACGGCACACACAAACGAGTCAAAACTGACGACGAAAGCCATAAAGGCCATCCAGCAGCAGTTAAAGAGGCGAAGGCGCAGAGGACGGCGTGACCGATTCACGGTTTTGGTGGAGACGGACCAGTTTACCGAGGCCAATCACCAGAAGGGCATGGTCACAATCACGAAGAAAGGGGGGGGGGGGGGGGGGGGGTGTGAGGTAGGCCAAATGCCGGCCTTCCCACAATACACTTATGGAAACAGCAGTATTATTATTTTGTATCATTACACACTATTAATATTACTATTTCAATCATTATGATATTAAGACAAATGCTCAATACTATGAAGTAAATATTAGTGGAATAAATGCAATGTCAACGTTAACAGACCTTAAGTTTAACATAAGTATGGTACGGCGAAGAGCACAGAATAAGCATAGCATAAGATAACTTAAGAGAGCAGCGCAAGAAGAGCGGAGGTCGTGTGTGCCTTTACACGATCCAAATGTCGCGACCCACGATCTAGATGTCGCGACCCACAAAGGCGAAAAAGGGCACGCTCAGGCCGAGCGCTAGGCGACGAGAGAGTCGAGAAGCACAAGTGAATGTGAACGGACGTGACCGCGGTTGGCCCAAGAGAAGAGTATGATAAGCAAAGACAAGTACAGTGTCAGAGACTTTTAGTGAATAGAGTTTGAGATTGGCGTGGACTAGATTCCCCCTTGGAAGCTTATTAGAGATCTAAGTGGAACTAAGCAACGTGAGCTATGAAATAAAAGTTAGAATTATTCCAAATCCTTGTTTCTTCATTTCGTCCCGAGAGGCACTGAACGGTATACGCATACGCGCGCGGTTATATACATGTGCACACGCAGTCGGTACGTTGCTAGGTGCGTCCCGAATTGTGTGGTTAGAATCTGAGTGATCAGCGCCACGCGTACTGTGGCTCGTCCCGTTCGCTTTCCAAACCACTCAGTCGGTTCGGTAACGGAGCTTTGGCATCCGCGCGACCTCGACTTGCGAGGGAACATAACCTGTGCTATCGGTGGTACTTGTACTGCGGTTTGTCCCTTACACCTCCCTGATCGCCAGCCGTCGCGGAATCTTGGCCCAGGTATAGCGGCGGACTAGTTTGCCTCCAACTCGCGAATACGTTTCAGCAAATTTAAATATTTCTTGTAACGTGGAACCTTGGCCGGACTGAGTTTCACACCCCGGCTAATATCACTACTTTATACCCTTTCCACACACTAATCCCCCCAAGGGAGGATTTGTGCTCAGGCACGCCAGGACCAACCGACTCTATAAGAATTTACACCGACGGCTCTAAGCTAGATGACCGGGTAGGGGGATTAGCTGTCTATTAACAAATCTTTAAACCTCCCTGATCACTGCAGCGTAATTCAAGCTGAGATCGCGGCTAAACAGGAAGCACTCTCATGCATTTCCGAGTGTGAATGCTCCGCAGATACAATCTGCATATTTTCCGATAGCCAGGCGGCTATCAGTTCTCTAAATCGATATCATCCAACTCGATATCTGTTACAAACTGCCACAGATCTCTACACTAGATGGCAAAGCAGTTCGAAATACACCTCATTTGGGTGCCCGGACACAAAGGCATCGAGGGCAGCTGCAAAGCAGATGAGCTGGCAAGGCATGGCACTACCATGCCTCTCCTCTCAGACAAGGAGGGCTGGGGTATCCCCATGGCCAGCTGCAAGCTAAGAGTTCGATCGCAATTCGAACTCGAAGCAAACAAGGGTTGGCAGCTTACCACAGCCTGAGGTAGGACTGCTAGGCAAACCTGGCCAACGCGCTGCAAAAAGCGCTCCTCAGACCTAATCCACTTAAGCAGATTAGGCTGTGCCGCCGTAATCAGGGCCATTACGGGCCACTGGCTGGTGGGATCGCACGCAGCGAGACTTCTAGCCCCTTCAAATGATTTGTGCAGAAGCTGTCGAGACGAGGAGGAGGAGAAAACAGTTTCCCACCTTTTCTGCGACTGTCTGGCACTCTGCAAAAATAGAAATCGCTATCTAGGGTCCTTATTTCTATCTGACTTCTCTCAAATTGCGGACATTGAACCGAAAAATATCCTGTCTTTCATTCAAACCTCGGGCTGGGACCACGCCCTCAAAGGCGGTCTGACACGCTCATTGTCTGGTTAGACGGTTTTTGGATTAAGTCCAAGCGCGGCACCACAATGGGCCAACACGTGGCCTATGTGAGTGGGGGGCTATCTAACCCTTTCTCTACCGCCCTAACCTAACCTAACCTAACCTAACCGTGGTTAAAACTATTATTAATAGGATGTTGTTTGTTTTTGTATTTTCTTTTATAAGTTGTCTTGTATGTATGAATGAAATTATAATTATATGAAGATGACACGATCATTGATACAATTGAATGAAAATATCGATTACAATTAATCGTGTTCAATTGTGAAACATCAACAGTGTCCAGATTAGAAGAAAGCACGGTTTTAACATTTTTGAATGTAAAGCCCAAAATATTGAAAAAAAAAAATGTTTGATTGCAGAACATGAAAGAGCATGATGAAACGAATTAGAAAAAATTTATTAACCTTTGCTGAATCAGGGAATAATTCAATTACATAAGCGTTGAAATTTTAAAAAGTTTAGGTCGGAATATCGGTATTTTAATTTTTGTCTCTGAATTAGCCAAAACTAGGTATTAACACCTGTAGACCATGTCAAAAGAAAGCCGGCACTGAAAGCTATCTGTCACAGTAATTAGACCGCGCTAGCATCAAAACTCGCAAAATAAAGGGGGGTGTCCGACTTCTGTACTGTGTCCGAGATTGGGGCTTCTCCCTTACATTTGTTTTGTTTTATTTTCTTGTCAGTTGCTGAATATGTTTTATTTTTATTTATATAATATTTATCTTTTATATTGTAAGGTAGAGATTTTGGCCGGGATATATATCTCAGTCCGGCCAAAGTTCTGCGTCATAGGCACGTGTAATTTATGTCACCTGACCCCCGCGCTGGTCGAAAACGGCTGAGTGATCGCGGGGAAGATATACTGGGCAGCCCACAGTACGAGTACCACTGGCCAGACGCGTATATATGCGCAAGTGTGCGCGAAAATTAGCGGCTCGCGTGAATGCGCGTCGATATGCAAAACTGACAGCTGCAAACCAACTTCAACAACCAAAAAGAGTAGCCGAGGGGTAGAGGTTTAGTTTAAATTAAATTATTAACAAAAACGTTTATTCATTTCATTTTCTTCTTTCTGTTTAATGCTTTGTTTCTCTTCAAAACTTACAACTAATTTCTATTTCTTATAATTCAGACTAACTATTTTACAAGTTCACGTTTCCCGGATACGCGTGGGTTCGATCGGACCTCTCTGCACTGACTAACTCGCGCCCATCTCTTGCTCGGCTTCGATCGCGCCGTGGCCCTTCCGACCGCTGGGTCTTCGGGTCGCAGCTCTCTCGTCCCCTTATGTATTATGTTTTATACGAGATTTAAATGATTTTTTTTTTTTTTAGGGAAAAGAAGAAAGGCAAAACGTGAACGTCTGCTCATGATGGGCATCATCTTTCGCTTATCTCCGCTTCCTGTTGTCGACTCGCTATGTCGTCTTCTTCTTCTTATTGAAAAGATTTCAATTGCGAGATGCTAGCCGTCCGGCTCTTGCGCTCCCCTTCTTTTGCTAATCGCACGACATTCGGAGAGATGAATCTTTTAACCCGATATGGTCCCTCGTACTTCGGTGCTAGCTTTGCAGCGAACCCGTCGCTGGCTTTTGAGAGTCGGTGGGTCCTCTACAGAACCATTTCGTCGATCGTCGGCCTCCATTCCCTCCTTCTCAGATTTCTATTCCTTCCTTGATCCTGTTGGTTTCCCTGCGCTATCTTGAACACTTCCTTCAGGCGGTCCGCTTTCTCCCTAGGTGTTTGCGACGCATTTCCTGTACCCGGTGTCTTCTCGCCGTATAACGTTGCTGGCAAACGAGGTTCTCTTCCCTGCATCTGGAACGCCCGGGGAATATCCTGTCGAATCCGCAATGCTCGAGTTGACTGCCAACGAGATTTCGGGTATTAGTTCGTCCCACGAACTTTGGCTTCCCGAGATGTACTGCGCTATCACCGTTTTTACCGTCCTGTTGGTCCTCTCCGTCGGATTCTCCTGTGGGCAGTATGGGGCTGTATGTTCTACTTCCACGCCTAGCGAGTTCAAAAATGCCTTAAAACTTCGACTCGTGAACTGGACTCCGTTGTCGCATACGAATTTCTTTGGTACGCCGAAACGGCCTAAGATTCGCTCGCGAAAGGCTTTCTGTAGAGTTGCTGCTGTTGCTCTTTTTAAAGGAATCAGTTCTACCCACTTCGTGAACGCGTCGTGGAACACCAACAACATTGTATTGCCCTGTTTTGAGCGCGGCAGGGGGCCCACAAAGTCCGCGCACAGGATGGCCATTGGCTCCGCCACCTGGCGGGTTAACATCTGCCCGGCTGGCTTCCTCTGCTTGAATAGCTGCCATTTCTCGCAACACCTAACGTACCTGGACTCATCTCGGAACATACCTGGCCAGTAATAGTGCTGCGACAGTCTCATGACTGTTTTCCGGATACATTGGTGACCGGCTGTCGGTGCGTCGTGGCACTCCTGCAACACCCTCTTCCTGAGATCCTCGTCCACGCATAGCTTCCACGGGATATCATCTTCGTCATCCGCCCGGGGGCCTAGGTGGCGGTACAACTGACCGTTTTCTTCCGTGTTGTCTGCGTACTTGGCTGGTTCCTTGGCTATCTTTTCTCGCAACCCTTGGATCCACATCCCCTTTGACTGCCGAACCACGGCTTGCTGGAACTGCTCTAGTGGGTCTCGCGACAATGCGTCTGCCACCACGTTGCGGTTCCCTTTCCTGTACTTCACGTCGAACCAGTACTGCTGGAGCTCCAATGCCCATCGTGCGACTCTTCCTGACGGGCTATCTATGGAGTCTAACCACTTCAGCGCCATATGATCCGTGATCACCTCGAATCGGTAGCCCTCTAAGAAACATTTCAATTTCGGGATTGACCACAGTATCGCTAGGCATTCCTTTTCTGTGGCCAAGTAATTCTCTTCTGCCTTTGATAGTTTCCGACTCGCGTTCGCCACGACTCTCTCTTGCCGGTCGATGTTCTGGGTCAGCACTGCTCCGAGGTCATAGTCGCTCGCATCCGTCTGCAGCGTGAACTTTTCCCCGAAATCCGGACAAGCCAAGACATGGGCAGTTGTCAGACAGAGTTTGAGTTTTTCCAGCGCCGCTTGCTGTTCCTCGTTCCACGACCACTTTTGGGCTTTCTTCAACAGGGCCGTCATAGGTTGCACAACTGTCGTAAAGTTTGGCACAAATCGCCGGTACCATGATGCCATCCCTAGACATCGTCGGAGTTCCTTTAAATTCGTCGGTGGTTTTAAGTTCCGGAAGGCTTCTACTTTTGACGGGTCTGTTTGAATGCCCTCGTCGCTCACCAGATGTCCTAGGTATACTAGTTTCCTTTGAAAGAACGAGCATTTTCTCCGGTTCAGCTTCAGATCAGCTGCCCTCAGCCGCCAGAAGACTTCTCTCAGGTTTTCCAGGTGCTGTTCCTTCGTCTTGCTGATTACGATGATATCATGCAAATAAGCGAATGCGTGAGGTTCCATCTCCAGACCGATTACTATGTCCAACGCCCTCTGGCAGGTTGCACCCGTGGAATGTAGTCCAAATAGCATGACCTTCCACTGGAACAATGCGCGCCCGGGTACCGTGAACGCGGTGTATTCCCGACTGTCCACCGCCATGGGGATTTGCCAATACCCATGTTTCAAGTCCAGCGTCGAGATGTAACGAGCATTGCTTAGTCTCTCCAGGATATGATTGATCCGCGGCACCGGATATGCGTCAGGTATGGAATAGGCATTGAGCTGCCTGTAGTCTACGCACATCCTCCATTTGTTCGTTTTCTTGCGAACTAGTACGATAGGCGCGCTATGTGGGCTCCGTGACGGCTCTATGGCTCCTGCCTCTAACAGCTCGTTTACCTGCTGGTCGATCACGCGCTGCATTGCTGGGTTTTTAGGATTATACCTAAGTTTAATTGGTTTGTCATCTTTTATAACTATCCGATGCTCGGTTACGTTAGAAACGCCCTGGAGTCCTTCGAAAAGTGCCAATTCTGCCTTAAGAAACTCCTGCGACTCCGGATCCAAGTCCACGGGCCACTCCAGTTTCTCCTTCGTGTCGCCTTCTGACCCTGGGTGTGATGCGCCGTACTTTTGCTAGGGAGCCTCGACTCCGGTACTTCCCAACTCAACCACCGATGGCTCCTCGACGACTGGTACTGCGTCTCGGCCTGCCCTTCGCCTGGTTAGCGTGGTTCTACCCCGCGGTGTACTCTCCGGACATTTCTCCGCTCTGCACCTCCTGTCCTGCGTGTCTCGTTGTCCCCTTTCTTCGTAGGCTCTGCATCGGTTCCGTAATCACCCTCGATCAGCGACTCAGCACTCTGTAAAGTTAATGTCGCCTCCCCACACTGCAAAGTTATCCCCATCCTACATAGGAAACCCATCCCCAGGATTAGACTATCTATCATGGATGGCATTACAAGCAGGTCCATTATATACTTTGAGAGGGTAATCTTACTCCGGGACTAACTCTTGCTGGCGCCCATCCAATCCCGCTCCGGATGACGCAGCTGCCCGTTTCCCGCTCTCTTTTTACAACATTCCCCGCTACTCACACCTCGATTGCCACGCTGCCTGCAGAAAAACACTTTGGGGTTTGGACATTCCCTGGCGAAGTGTCCCTTCTGCGAACAATTGTGACATACTCGTGCTCTACTTTGCTCGTGGCCCATTATGTTGTTCGAAATCACATCACGCCCGCCAACTTGGGAACTTTTTGGTTCGTTTCGTGCCATGAGGACTTGCGCCAGCGGTCTCTGAAAAGGATTAACCTGTCACGCGTGCGTGTCTACGCTTCCGAACCTATTTGGACACTCGACCCCCGTCCCCGTACCGTACCCTGCTTCCCAGCGGTTCTGGCTTCGAACATTCTCAAATTCAGCGACCATCTGAGTCAGTTGAGCTAGCGTCAGAAAATCTTTTCTACGGATGTACAACCTGTAGTCTGGCGCTAGATTTTCATAAATCCTATTCAATTCCTGATCGATACTATATCCGGCATGATGCATCAGTTTCTTTAACTCTAACAAATAATCTGTATAACCCTCGGCTGCTCTTTGCCGTCAAGCCCTGATGCTATCCTCCAACCTATCAAAATAGTGGGGTGGTAAAAAAAATCTAGAAACTCTTTCTTGTAGACGCTCCATATCACGTCTCTTAGCCTACTCGTTGAGAACCAGCTCGCCGCCGAGTCTGTGAAGGCCTCACTCTTTGCCCTGGGAATACGGTCTAGCTCTACCTCGTACGTCATCGGGCGTTCCTCAAGTGCCTCTATGAACTCAAGTGGGTCAGAGTGACCATCAAAATGGATTCCCCATTTCTTAATTTGCTCGGGGACGACCAAGACATGTTTGTTTTTTCAGCTCCCCAGTAGTCCGTGGCCATATCGGGTTTGTAGTCCCTCTGTCCCACCTGTGTACTAGTCACAGGGGGAATAACTAAATAAATTCCGGACGGCGTCCCAATCTGCCGCCTTACCGGCGAGTGCTGTGCTTGCCCGGCGAATTCTGTGCTTGCCCGAGTAGTGGAAACTCCCATTTCGATGACCCAGACAAAGTCAGTAAGTCTGACTCTGTTTTTTGTCGCTGTCGCATACCTATATTGAGAGTTTTATACGAAGCGGACGGTTCCGGAACTTTCAACAATTGTAATTCCCACTCGGCCAATCGCTTTCAAGTTTCCGTGCGATGACCCCCTTCCCTTATGAATGCACATACCCCTTTCCTTAGATCGTCTACCTTTCCCGTTCAATCCAGGCCCAGTTTGTGGGCGACGCGCTCCAGTTCTTCTTTTCGGCAATTGTAGACCCATCGTGCACCTACGCCTGGGCTTCCGCGGTCGTCCAGTGATGGAATTTGTGGCTCACTCATCGTTGGTTTAAATCCGGTTGTGCTCTGATCCCTTGATAATGCCGTCAATATCCTTCTCTTTTTTCTAAATTTTATTTATTATTTTGCTAAATTTTATTTATTATTTGATCATTATTTATTTATTATTTTATTTTATTTTTATTATTAGTTTATTATTTTTTTTATTTTATTTATTATTTATTTATTATTATTATTTTATTTATTATATATTTTATTCGTTTTTATTTATTATTTTATTTTATTAATTATTTCATTTATTATGCATTATTTTTGATTTTAATTTTTTTTTATTATTTATTTTTATTTTGTTTTTTTTTCAAAAAAACTTCCTTTGATTAATTTTTCCGTTTGATTAAATTTTCCTTTGTTGAATGGACGTTTAATTAGATCTGTTGATTTATTTCGACCGATTTTCTACTGTTCGTGTTCAACTGTTTAATTTGCACTTTTCGACTATTCTCGTCTCAGCGTTTGATTGTTCGCAGCCATGCCCAAAACTAGTCACACTTTGTCGATTTGGCACGTGCTGCACTTCGAGCGTTGACCCGCACTCTGATCCGTTAAGCAATCGGCATCCACGTCTTCGCCGTCACTTTCGTTCACTTGCAGGTGTTCAACTCCCGTTCACTTAATCGGCTCGCCCGTTTCAACCGTCAAAATCTGTGTGTCGCGACAATCGTTCAAAGATTTTATCTGACCTCTGTTTCACCCACGCGCGGTCGAACATAGTATTGTGGGCAGGGACTAATAATAACCATTATTTTTAAAAATTGAACCTTATATATATAAAGGTCTTTGGTGACCAATATAATTTTTTGGTCAGAGTAATGGTTAAATATGACCAATATAATTTTTTGGTCAGAATAATGGTTAAATATGACCAATATAAGTTTTTGGTCAGAATAATGGCTAAATATGACCAAAATTTTTTCTTCTCGATTATAATGGTTATTCTTTACCAATACTGAAAAAAGTCAAAATATAATTGTTATAGAAGATTTTTTTTCAAAAGGTCGATAACTGTTACGTCCCTGCAATTTAGTTGCAATTTTTTTAATTCTCGCAAATTAAACAAAAATGGACGAGCGAACAACTGCACGCTGCATCAAATGCTCGCGCGCCCAACACCGTCGAGCACTTCCCTGCGGCTGCTCCTCTTCAAGTTCAGCAGCAGCAGCAACAGCTGCTTGCATCATCATTGTATGATGAGCTAGTAAAATTGCTTGTTTTCTTGTCATTTTTTTAATAAATAAACAATTCTGCTTCCGGTTTTCATTCACCTTATAAATTTTTGCCACAAACATGAAACTAGCATCAGCTGTTCAAAGCTCATAAGCAGCTGTAATACAATTTCGAAAATTCGAACTGGTTTCCACGCTGACATTAAACTACCAGCGTGGATTTCAGATTTTTAAAAGCTTCAATCCAAGCTAAGCTGACATTGTAAACGCTGCCTAACACAACACACGGTCCCCGCCCCCCTTGCAAAGCTCGGCATACACCCATGACAAGCAAAGCTGTGAATGCACTCAAAAACGTAACTCCAATAAGAAAGCTTTTGCATAAAGTGCGCGGGTGGCTGCAAAAGCTTTGCACTTTTGTAAAGAAACATTGTTGTTATTAAATGTGATGTTGAAAATAATTTGTTTCTCTCAAAATAGTCTCAAATAGTCGAAATAATGCAAAATAATGGAAAGTAATGGAAAATAATGGAATATATTAAAACGATTATTTTAAATTATTTTCAATTATTTTTAATAATTCGAGGTAATTTTCCATTATTTTTGATTATTTGTAATCGTAATCATTATATAATTGTGTGAAACCGAAAATAATCGCAATTTTATCATTATTTTAACTTTTTAACAAAAATAATCTAATTAATCATAACTACAATTAATAATCATTACTTAACAGGTCTGCTTTGACAATATCGCCGTCAACGAAAAATACTTTAGCTACGTTGACGTCAATGAACGTTGATATCATAATACAAAGAATACAGATAACGCAATGCGCATAAACAGCTGTTTTCCCAGCTGTTTGTGTGACGTCACACGTTCCCAGTTGTGTTTTGAATTACATATTACATACAGCGTGTTTGAATTGAGTGAACTAATTGATTGAAAATGCGTTGTGCAGTTTCTGGTTGCAACAATAACAATTTTAAGAACAATTTGTGGAGTTATTACCCATTCCCAAAAAATGAAACACAAACATGGATTAATTTTTGTCGGCGACAAGACAAATTCAATATAAAGTCTGCGCGAATTTGTGGTATGCATTTTAAGGCCGAAGATTTTGAAAATAATAAACGGGTAATTGTTTTTGATTGTGTATAACAATTATCGTCATTAATAATATTAAATATACTTATATATAGGATTTTGCAAAAAGCGATTGTTGAAAAAGGGTGCTGTGCCAAGCATTACGGTTGAAGAAGACAAGACAAACCATGTTCAAGCATCAACACAAATAAACTGTGACGAAAAAATCAAAAAACTTTGTTTTCGAACAATGATGTATTGCCGTATAATATGGTGTTCACACTACGGTTGCGTGTTGCGTTTTGCGTTAAATGGCAACAAGCAGCTTCTTGCCCATACAAATAGCATAGGGGCATAGTGGTGACAAAAAGTTGAGTTAAGTTTGGATGTAGTTGCGTGTATTCAATTTGCGTAACTAATACATTCGATTGACTCAAAAGGAACTGCTTACTTTTGTGTATCGTCCTCAACTGTCACCACTGATTCAATTTAGCAGTTTGCCAGCAAACATAAACAAAAAATAATAATTCATTGTTAAGATGTCGCAACAAAATGGTAAGCAATTGTTTTTAAAAATATTATATATAAATGGGTTAAACAATATTTTAGCTTAATTACAGGCTATTACAAGAGATTTTTGTGGTCGACTGCCGCCACAAAAGCTCTAAAAAGAACTTTGGCAGGAAAACATTTATGGGTTTCGGGGAGCCAGGAAGAACTCCCATATTTATAAAGTAATGGCGGAGAATATGAAGGACTATGGACCATCGCACATGGAAATTAAAAATAAACTGGAAAACCTTATGAAAAGATACAGGCAAGTTAAAAAATACAGGTTTTTGATTAACTTATTTTAATTACTTATTTACATAAATGTATTTCTAGGGCTGAATGTGCAAAGATGGGACCTTCTGGGGGCACGCCTTCTTCGTTGAAGGATTTTGAAAGCGTTGCCAGTGCATTAAAAATGTCGAACATTGTGGGCTACCATCCCATAGCCGATAGCCTAGGTAATATATTGAATTAAAATTATGCATTGCTAATACAAACATTTCTTACAGACTTCTCGCGGTTAATTAAAGAGGAGGCTAGCCGTAATAAAAACTTGATGACATAAACGTCATGTTTAGGGGCAAAGCGACGGCGGGTCGACAAATCCGCAAAATTGGTTGCCATAGAGGAAGGGGAGTTGTCATTAGAGCCCGTCATGCGAAGTAATATATAATTAAATTTAAAATAATGGCAGTATTAATAAAATAAGAATATTTAATTAATGCACTGCGGCTAAAATTTGAATTGCTTATATAATTTGCATTATTAAGAAACTCTAAAGCTACAACATTCATATTGCCCAGCAATACTTCAAACTCCGGTTGGACATTCCCATGTGCAGTTTCAGCTTCCCGTTGCCAGTTCTCGCACACGGAGCTGTTGTGCATATTACATGAATTGTGTAAAATGCAACAGCAAGCAATTATTTGGAAAGTTTTGTCAATACGAATAAACTATTTTTTTTTCACAAGTGTCCAAATGCTACGACGGCGATTTGGGTCACCCAGCAAATCAAATGTTTCTGCAGATGTTCCCGCCATATTCATGAATTTTGTCAAAATTGCATAATTCTGCTCCATTGAACATAATAATTCCAAAAGACTGCTTGAATTCATATTATTGTTTTCGTTAAATTATTTTTTAACAGCGAATTCAAAACAAAGCAGCTGCTGTTCACCTACCGCATGACGCACTTTTGTGCCAATGTGAACACCAATTCTGCGTTGTTGCGTCGATGACGATATCGATAGCAAACTCGCTGTAGTATAAACGCCATATAAGAAAATTATATAGACAAATAACAAATAATAATTTTGAATTATCGCGTAAACGTAAAATTAATATAATAGTAAAATAAATTAAAAGCTGTTTCTCTTATTATAAATACATATATTTAATTAATAGCCAAATCAATTTTAAGAACAATTTGTTATTATTGTTTCTTCTTAAAACTGCACAGCGCATTTTCAATCAATGAATTCACTTTTAACAGTCGTTATTATTCAAATTAACTACAATGTCAATGTATGCAATATGCAATTAAAATCTCAACAGGGCACGTGTGACGTAGATGCGCAGAAGGTGAACCCCTGACTGCGTGATCTGAGTTTCATAGTTTTTGCGTTGATATCAACTAGTGTGAATTGCTGTCAACTTCACCATAAACGCGTTGGCATCTAGCTCGTTGCTCAACTCGAAAATTAGTTGAAAATCGGTTTTTTGGTCAACTAGTCTAAACACAAGTAATGAGTTGGTATTGAATTACTATTGTTGACGTATCGATAATTGACGCTGCGTCAACTAGTGTGAATGCATCATAATTCTTTTTGTATTGTGGATTCTACAGATTCCAAATTGTCAAGTAAACATCCAAGTTTGAATAAGAAAAGAATTTTAATATTTTTTAATTTTTTAAAGAAATTTTTGGCAGTGAAGAATAAAAAAGTGGTTGGAGTGTTTGAACTCAAGGTAGATGTGTAAACTTATAAAAAATGTTCAGTATATAGAACTTTTTAGACCATGGGTCGGAAACCTGCTGCCCGCGAGAAATCTTGGTACGGCCCGCAAGACTCTCGCCGCAATGCACATGACGTACGATATTATACACAATCGAGTGAAAGGAAGCGAGAAAGTGAGTGAAGGGGGACCAGGGGGAAAGAGAAGGAAGGCAAGTACGCCACACGCACCTCGCATCGTTTCGTTGTCGACCGCAAGTAAAGGCAGAACCAAACGATGCTTTCGTGCATGCAGAGCCGCTGCACGCAAAGTTTCAAAATATGCTACGTCGTGTATCCGCCCAAACGATGCTTATGCACGGTTTCGTTCACTTTTTTTTTGTTTTTAACGAATTCTTCGACGCCGCATGCATAGTTTCACTGAAATGAATCCATGAAGAAATGCATTGGGCATAGAGTTGTCGCAGTCTTTTTATTGTATGGAAAATATTTAAAAGAAATTGTTAAATCTTCATTTTATTGTTTATAAACACATTGATATAATATACTAGATATATGAAAAATGTGTTTTCTTTATTATTAACATAATATTACATTAAATTTTTACATTCATTTTAAATGGAATTAAAAATGAACACATGGCAACAATGTATCACTGCTACTGTCATATGGTTTGCTTAAAAAAAAAAGAAGGGCAAAGCACTTAAGCAACGTATGGCTATAGACGTTGATGCTGAATGCTTTAGCATGCATTTCGTTCGTTCTTGCAGCGAGTCTGCATGCACGAAATCATTGTTTGGTTCTGCCTTAACACTACTCGTTCGTCCTCGCTGCGCTTACTCCCTATCCATGTTGGCGCTTACATTCGTTGCAAGTTTTTTTTTCTTTTTATTAAATCTGTTTTGTTGTTTCTGTGCATTCTCTCATTCAACTCACAATACTAATGCCTGAGCCCTTAGCTTTGTGCTTTTTTGTTGTAGTTACTCTCGCATCATAGGAAACAAATTTCGTATAAGCATACAGCTTAAGCTCTATCAAAAAGTATAAAGCGTTATAATTTACGCTTTATACTTATAGACATTACACAGGAATAGTTTGAAAAGTTTTAAAAGTCATGTTGCACGAAAACTAAATGTAACTTGTGTTAACATACGAATATTTGACAGTTATCGCGACATAATTTTTAACAAAAAACTTAAAAATTGACAACCTGGCAGGGCTGTTTCAATCGTTTTCCAACACACCACTTCATAATGTTTCGGCTGCTTCCCCATCTCAAATACAATGCTCGAGTACAGAACTGCAAAATGGCCTTTTATGCAGTTGCAAAAGGAAGACAAGTTGGCATATATGAAAATTGGACGCAATGTGAGCACCAGGTAAAAGGCTTTAAGGGAGCTGTTTATAAAAAATTTAAAACACGCCAGGAAGCGCAAAGATTTATAGGTTCAGTTGGAGCGACAGAACTAAACAAATATACAGACTTTTGGCCAGGTGAGGCTGAATCCGACCTTGTAAGTTTAAAATTCAGCTGGTGAAGTATGTATTAATATTCTAGTATTTGCTTCTATTAAGATAGCAGCTATAAATGAAGTGGAAGGATTTCCAGTGCAGTCAAGCAGTCGCAAGCGCAAACCGGACAACGATTGTACTCTGAAAACTAAGATTTGCCGACACGTATCCCATGTAGAGCAAGGCATTGCACTGAAACGATTTAAAGAAATTGAGTTTACTTTAGATACTGAGGGATTCGTGATTGTATATACAGATGGGTCGTGTCTAGGTAATGGTCGCTCGGATGCGTGTGCAGGCTTCGGCGTTTTTTTTGGTGACAATCACAAACTGTGAGTTAAGTTTTGTCGTACATTTTAGCACCACTTCTTATTTTTTTAACATACACTTAGAAATGTTGCAAAACCGGTGCTGGGACGTGTGACAAACAATGTAGGAGAAATACAAGCTGCCATATACGCCATTAAAACGGCAATGAACTTGGGAATTCCAAAGCTCTGCATAAGCACAGATTCGCAATTTTTAATCAATTCTATAACACAATGGGTTCAAGTCTGGAAGAAGCGAGGTTGGCGCCTAACAAATATGGAACCTGTTAAAAATGTTGCTGATTTCAGGGAGTTGGATGAGCTTTTGCAAAACGATGACATTAAAGTCAAATGGGTACGTTTTTCCACTTAATAAAAGAATCTTGGTGATTGTATCCTATTTTACAGAACTATGTCGCCGCGCATAAAGGCATTAGAGGCAATGAAATGGCGGACAAGTTGGCAAAACAAGGATCCCAAATTTACAGAGAACTAAACACTAAAATTACATAACACTAGCTTTCAGAATCTGATTGGCCTCTATTGTATTACCGAGTAGCCACGTCGGCATTTTAAATTAATTTGTTATCAAATAACATAAAACTGAACCACATTTTTTCAGGGACTGTAAGGATTATAATTTTTATGTTAATAATTTTCAAATAAAAGTCATTTACCAATTTTTGAAGTTATACATCTTATATCTCGTCTGAAAATTGAAGTTAGCTTTTTTTAAAACCGGACGAACTCAGAAAGTGCGACAAAGGCAAACAGAGCTGAATATGACGTTGTAGTCGCGATGCTAATTGTGTTCTTGAAAGAATTGATGGACGATTTGCATCGATATTTTAAAACTACTGATGCATTGCTCCGATGAAACGAAAGGCACCGATACTGTAAATCAGCGATCGGCAAACACAACTATACTTTTATTGCTATGTGCTTGTGTTGAAAACTATGTTCGCGCACGAAGAAAACAAGAAAAAATGTACAAGTTAGAAAATCAAAAAAAGTTCACTTCATTTTTTTTCTAATTCTTTAATTATGTGACCCAGGTCTATTTCTTTATTATAGCATTTTATTCTTAGTAGGTCGTCTAAATGTTTGTTGGAAATTTTATGCATATTTTTATTTTTTATGTTATTTAATGTTGAGAACGTTGCGGTATAATATTATCAATTTTGCCAATTTGTGGTGCAAAAATTTCGTTATTGTCAACGTGGCAGCTATGAACTGCAAAACAAATGTAGCAGTTAATTATAAAAGAATTAGAGCTCGATCATTTACTTCAAGCAATTCATAATTGCTGTGGTTGTTTTTATAATGCCTTTTTAAAAAATATATATTATGTATTATAATTTAAAATTCGGTGACATATTACACATTGAGACTCGTCAGCCATATTTTCATTAAAAAACAATTCATTCTTCAGTTTTTTATAGTGTAAAATATTAATAATTTAAACAAGTAAATAAAAAAAAAAAAAATTTAAAGACATGCTTCTATAGTATAGAAGCGTATCTATACGCTTTTTAGCATACATATGTTATCGATAGTTTAAAAAAGTTTTTAAAATAAAAAAATAAAAATAATAGAGTTTGACGCCGGCGGAGATCGAACCCACGACCTTCGGCATGTGAAACGGCAGTCTTCGTACTATGCCACCAGAGCTCGTCAATCTTCCTAGTCAATTTAGTAACTTAATCAAAAGGGTTTTCAGGTTTTCGTGGTTTTTACATGATATTACATATTTTAAAACATGTATTGTCATCTGAAACACATCTTTGGTGAAAATTTCAAATCTCTAGCTAGTCGGGAACTTGGTGAAAATTTGATTACAAGAATCCAGTACAAACAAACAGACAAGTCAAGTCAAGTTAGATAAAAGCGTGTAAAAAGTTGCGTAGCTACGTTTTGCCTTGGTGAAAGCTGAACAGCAACTGACTTAAGGATGGCAAGATTAATCGAATGGAAGGAAATAATCGATTAATTTTGGGCAATAAACGATTACATTATATGATTTATTTGTTTAGAATAATTGATTATTAATCGATTAATGAGAAAAAAATCGCAATATTATTTTTAATAATTATACTTTTTAATTACTTTTTCTGCAAACTAAGATTGTGCTAGGCTCTGTGATTATTATTTGTTTGTTGGTAACTCTATTATTTTATAGTTATTTACATCATTTTCTCACACTGCCTACCATTTATACCATTTAATAGTTGTGTAGCAGGCCACCAATATCATAGACCTAAATAGCATACCAAATTAAGCAATATGTAACACGGTCACTCTACTACTTTTAAGAAAAATGTGAGACTCAACGAGAACTTTTAAGAAAGAATGTTAAAGGCGACGCTTAAGAAGCGCGCCATTTCGTAATGTAAAGAGGTCAGACGTGTTGATTAAGAATAAAAAAGATCTCAAAGATATATCCTGCCACAGTTGTTACTGTTTTTTTCTTTCAAAATGGCTCCAAACAAGAGTGAGGCTACGCATAACTCTTTAATTCATAAAATAGGAAGAAAAATGATGACATGCCACAAGATGAATTAGCTTTCTTTCTAAATGCTCAAAATCTGTATCCAAAGCTTTACTCTCTTGCCAAAAAGTATTGCCATTTAATAGGAACATCAGTACCCGCGGAGAGACTGTTTTCAAAAGTAGGTGCAACAGCCACTCTTAAGAAAGCAGACTAACTACAAAACGTTTGGGAAAACTTTTATTCCTGCAGTCATGGCTAAACCACTGATAAAAAAATTTTTTTACTAAACGTAGAAATCGCATTTCATTTTTCAAAATAATTAAATTTTTCATTTCAAAATCACATTTCATTTTTGTAAACTATTGATATTAGTGTACCCTATGAATTAATATATCAATAAATATATGTAAAAAAATAAAAACAATATAATGAAAAAATTGCTCAAGTTGCGATTAATTGCAATTATTTTTGGTTTTCTTGCGATTAATCATTTGATAGATAAATCGATTATTTCAAAAATTCTTCAATCCCTACTTGAGGCCCAACCAAACGATGCTTGCTTGCTTAAGGCCAGTGGTGCCAATTCCGTTTTTAACCCGTCAGATCTGGCTTTTTTCAAAACACGATTGCGGGAAAAATATTCAATTATTGTATGGGACAGCTTTTTTCTGTACGAGTCATATCATATCACTATGGGTAATTTGACCATTTTTGTGGCATTAATTAATAACTCAAGAGCGAAGCAAGATAATTTGATTTTGTTTTTTGCTTTGAGTTTTTTATAGCCAAAGGAAAATATTTGTACAAAATGGGCGTGTCACCACCCCTTTTACAAAAGATAGGTTATGTATTTTCTATGTTTGTCAACCTATCACGACCAAACTTGGTTTTTTTATAGTTATTATAATACTAACTTCGTTGCAAAAAAAGAGCGACATGGGTCAACTATATCGTATAGCTCCCATAGTAACAATTGGTAAAAATGTGATTTCACTTATGACAACATTTTTGTTTTTGAAGATATTTGGCTTAAACTTACTGAAAATTAGTATATTTATGTTTCTTACATTTTGGGTAAAAGTTATAAACATCGGCCTTCTATATCATATAGCTCCCATAGAACCGCTTAGTAAAAAATATAATGACATTTTTTTTTTTTTTTTTTCTGTTTTTATATTTATCAACATCTTAGTTAAGGCCTGTTTACTCTCGACATAACTTAACATAACATAACGTAAGAGGCAGCTCACTTAACTTAAGGAATGTATGCGTTTACTCTCAACATAACTTAGCTTAAGAAATCAGTTTGCAGTGCTGTACAATTGTGTTAGCAGTGCTGTTAAATAAAATAAAATATATTGACCGCTCGTTGGTGCATTTTGAATAAAACGTTGCTACCAAGTTCTTTGGCAGTTGCAGTCCAAACTGCTCTTATTTTAATGTTATTTTTAAACTCTTTTGACTTTTTGTCATAAATCAAACTATGGTTTTGCACTAAAATTATTAACTTCTGCTCATCCATTTTGAATAAGTTGTTTAATTGTAGTTGACTAACGTTTTGCAAGACTGATTTCGAACAGCTGTTCGCTATTCGCGTAAATCAACACTGTTCGAATTAAGTTATTTCTGCAACCTGCAGGTTCAAAATTAAGTTATGTTCTGTTAAGTTATGTTATGTTGAGAGTAAACGCTAACATTGAGAGCCATAAGGTAGATTGAGTCAGCTGACTCTTAAGTTATGTTATGTTAAGTTATGTCGAGAGTAAACAGGCCTTTAGACAGTTAGACAGTTAAAAATTGCAACCTCTTTTTGCCCTTTTTCACTCACTGCAGTCCATTTTGCAAACAACGTCGCATTATCAAATTAAAGGTTATGATCTGTAAATTGAAATATCTCTGGTTGTGGTTAAAAGTGGAAATAAAGACTACACTCATTTTAAAGGTAATGAAACACTGTAAAGCACTGTTTTTATTTGAAAGTGGGAAAGTTCAAAGTTCAGTTTTCGTTTTAAAACTTTTCATTTTAGGCAACTTACAATTAAGACAAATACGGGGACATGACAAGCACAATCTACATTCTAATTTCGCACACACAAAGTGCAAACCACTCACCATCGAAAGCCATTTGGTTGTTTTCAATTTTTAATTGTAAATTTACTTATATTTATTATTTTCTTTGTTGCGCAATTTTTGTTAAGTTAGATGCGCGCGCTCTTTTGTTAGAACAGCTGTCTTTAACAGCTTGTAACTTATCAGTGGAGGCCTCTGTTAAAATTTGTGGTAAGAAACATTAAAGCTCAATCATTTTACTATGTAAAGCCACCAACAAAATGTTAATTGGACGACTTTCAAAAAATGGGTTTTGGCCTCAAATATTGGTCAAATTACCCATAGTGCATTTGAATGTAAACAGCTTTTTTTGCTTTATATTTTCGCCTATCCAGCTTTTTTGCTCAACAAAAGTTGGCAGCACTGCTTAAGGCCCAACCAAACAATGCTTGCTTGCTTAAAGCATCGAAGTTGGCAAAGATTCAACATATGTTTCACATGTGAAACAGGGTATATTGAGTTTGTCATGAATCTGTAACGCCTTAAAGGAATGATGGGAGACCCCATAAACTATATATCAAAATGATCAGGACGAGCTCAAGAATTGATTTCCGTCCGTCCGTCCGTCCGTCCGTCCGTCCATCTGTCCGCCTGTCTGTTTCAACTGTTAAGTCAATCAAGAGTATATCATATATATAAAATCATTTAAACAGTTTTGGTTCACACTGGATACGATAGGAAGCGAAACAATACAGTGTTAAGTTGAGAATGAGATGTGGTCGAGAGTGTACTCTCGGTTTTATTCAATTTTATGTTTTGCTTATAACATACAATATTCTAAGTGAGCTCTGCCGCTAAGAGCGTCGGCAGAGAGAGAGAGAGAGTTGCAGTACATATGTGCCTATACATACATATATATGTACAGATGGTACATACTCAAGAAGTGCTTACGCTAGCGATCTCACGCTGCGGCCAGTCCGCATAAGTGACGGATCCTATTACTGCACTTATGTATATTTATGATTGTATAAGCATAGCAACAAAGTGTAGTTATGTTATGAGTTGTTACTCTTACTTTTAAGTTGGGCATATGACCACTTGTTATATTGTATACTCTACAATGTGTAATGACCTTAAATGGTCCTATATAAGAAGGTTCTAATTTATGACCTGTTTCATTCTTTAAATAAACCTGGTCTCCTATTTCTATTTTAAAATCTAATACTTTCTTATCATTTATTTCTTTTTGCTTGATTTTATTTTTTTCTAAAAGTATTCGAGCTCTCTTATACGCGTTTTCTAGTCTAAATTTAACTTCTTTAGAATAATCTTCTATATTATATATAGGTTCAATGGTATTTACGCTATTAAATTGTATTGGTAAGTTATTGTCTACCGAATACTAGTTCATATGGACAATAATTATGAGTTACTGATGGTGTTGTGTTAAAACAATACACGAAATACTGTAACCATGCGTCCCAATCAGTTTTATCTACTGAAATATATGAACGAATGTACTCATTGAATGTCCTATGACTTCTTTCAACGGTACCCAATGTCTGGTGGTGGTGTGCTGTAGATGTTATGTTATCTATTTTTAAATATTTGCACAAGTCAGCTATAATGGAATTTTTATATTCTGTTCCCATGTCCGTAATCAACGTCTTCATTGGACCGTACTTCAGAATAAAAGATTCGAATATGACTTTTGCGACAGTTGTTGCACTTTTGTTTGCAACAGGACTTGCTACTAAATACTTTGTCAAATCACATATTAAAGTGATTGCGTATTCATTCCTATTTTCCGAACGTGGTAGTGGACCAATTGTGTCTACTATCACTCTGTCAAAAGCATATTGTGGAGTTTCGGTTATTATCATAGGTGATCTTATATGTTTCGTCGTTTTCGACGTCAGGCATTTTGGACATTTATTTATGTACTCTTTTACATGTTTAGTCATGTTCTTCCAATAATATTGTCCCTTTATTTTTGATATCGTTTTATTTATGCCTGTATGACCTCCTTGAATTGGATCGTCATGGAATGTAGACAATATAGCTTCTTTTTCTTGTTCATTATTTATTTGGGTCACCGGCTTGAGTAGCGCTACTCTTAATGATTTTAAATTTTATTGCCCATGTGTTTGAAAGTATCTATTGAAATTGATTCAAAGAGCTTTTCACTCGGTGCCACTTTTAGTTGGCTGATTTTAGATACACCGGCTTGCAATTCAAGCCTTTGGAAAAACTGACCTAAGTCGAGAATTCCATTAGAGTACAAATCGCTAACATTAATTCTTGCTACAACTGTTTTTCCATGTTTCAATAAACATGTCGAATCTGTTATTCGCAAGGTCACTACTTTTCGTACCTCGTCATTTGTGATGACTTCGTATACGTTGGGCTTAGAAGCTTTTTCAAGACTTTGCTTTGGCAATAGTTCTTGTTTATTTTCTGCGCAGAAATTGTTTTGTCTACTTTAGTGCCTGGTAGTGACTTTCAGGACTTTTCTATTCATGTCAATTAAGTCGGATATTGTTATCCTTGACAGGGCGTCTGCCACGAAATTATCTTTCCCTCTCAGATACTCTACCGTAAAATCATATTCTTCTAATTCGAGTCGCATGCGCGTTAATTTTGAACTTGGGTTTATCATAGAAAATAAATATGTTAAAGGTCTGTGATTAGTTCTTACTGTAAAATGTTTGCCATATATATATGGTCGAAAATGTGTTATTGCCCAATGTATTGCTGCTAGTTCTTGTTCTGTAGTACTTTTATTGCTTTCACCTTTAGTGAATGCTCTTGATGCATATGCAACTGGGAGTTGGAGTCCATTATAGTTTTGAGTTAAAACTGCTCCACATGCTTGCTTGCTTGCATTTGTGATTATGCAAAATTCTTTGCTAAAATCTGGATACTGTAATAAATTTGGTTGAACAAGTTGATTTTTTAGGTACTGGAATGCATTTTCACATTCTGTTGTCCATTCAAATAGGACATTCTTTTTACATAATCTTGTTATGGGCCGTGAATATTCGGCGAAGTTTTTTATAAAACGTCTATAATAATTGCAAAATGCAACGAATCTTCCAGCGCTGTCTGCGTCCGTAGGGACTGGATAGTTATTGATAACATCAAATTTTTTATCGTCTGGTAAGATTCCTTTATCTGTGCATCTGTGACCTAAAAACGTCACCTCGTGCATGAAAAATGAACATTTTTCTGGATGTAATTTCAGATTGTGTTTTCTACAAAGTTTGAAAACATCTGTTAAGTTTTTAATCATATGTTGTTCAGAACAACCAATAACGATCATCCATGTAAAGGAAAGCTTGTGAAGGCTCTAGGCCTGAGAATGCTATTGTCATCATTCTCTGAAATGAATTAGGCGCTATTTTTAAACCAAATGGTAATCGCGTGAAGTGATATGAACCATTGCTTGTTGAGAAAGACGTTATATTTCTTGAGCTTTCCTCAAGCTCAATTTGGTGGAAACCTGACATTAACCCTCAAAGGCTACTTTCCAAAATAATAGAAAAAAAGTATTGAAATAATTTTTTTTTTAAGTGAATGAATGCTTCTAAGCTCAAATATGTACTTAGAAATTACATAGAATCTTCGGTTTACCTGTAAGGTGAGAAAAAAGGAAAGCGTGCCTGAAGGCACGCTTGGGGCTTTGAGTGAAAAAAAAACATTTTCAAGTAATGAAGATTTATTTTATTTTTTCTTATGGTATTCTAAAAAACAGTTTTTATTCGCTGTGCAGCATAAATGCAGGTTGCATTTCGTGCATATGCATTGCGTTTGTGAAGATTTACAATGCTTGCAACATCTTTTTCCACTGTTTCGATCCAACCAATGTGGGAAATGGTTCAGCTGGTCAAACCGCAAGTCCGATATTGGATGTTTTGATTTTTGACCATGTTTGAGCTCATGCTGAAAATGTCGATGAGAGAGTGGAGACTGCTTTGCCCGCTCTGACTGCGAGGATGGTGAATTTGTTGTTCGTCCTGACTGAGAGGATGGAGACTGGTTTTCCCATCGCGGTGAAAATGCATTTTTGGTATTGATTGGACGACCCGGTAATTTTTTGTTTTTATATGTCACCAGCCCACGGCTAGTGTTTCGCGAAAGTCTGGGTGTGCGAGTAATTTTTCTTTGCTTGCGTTCTCTGTTTGGATACGTCTGTGTAAAATATAGGCGTTGGTGGCTGCCATATCAATTAGGTGATAAAAAATTTGTGTTGCGGCATCCCGAGTTTTTGCTCTGATATGATAGCGGCCCATTAGGCCATCCATGAGATCTACGCCGCCCATGTGAGCGTTATACTCATGCACAACTTGGGGACAGTCAATTGAATTTCAAATTGCTTAACACCCACATAAGTGGACAAAAAGCGAACAGGCTTGCTGTCTTTTCAGAGTACATTGGTTATGTCGACACCATATGAGAACCCAACGTACTCAATCGAAAAACCCCTCGGCAATTTGTTGATGGCAATATCGTTTGGTAGCTTGCAATTGGGGACACGGTTTACACGCACCGTGCCAAGGCTATAAATACCTTTCGCTCTTAGATAAACCATCAAAGGCAGAGATGTATAAAAATTATAGAAGTGAATGATGTGATTCTTAAATCTTTCTACGGTTTGTGTTAAGCGCACTACAATGTTGGCCGAAGCACCAAGATCTGGGTGACCAGGTAAGACCACATTATCACCGGCACCGCTGTAGATCTCAAAGCGGTATGCGTATCCAAATGAGTCGCACAATACAAATAGTTTGATGCCCCACTTGTGCGGCTTATTTGGCATGTATTGACGCAAGTGGTGCTTCATTTTGTGCTGCACATTTGCTCGTCAACACAAAGGCGGGCATACTTTGGCACCGAGTCAAACCGTTTGTTGAGACAGTCTACAAATTTTCGCGTACGGAACAAAGGATCGTAGCCTGGTTCACCCTTTTTGATTCGTTCACGCTCATCACATAGCGAGAAGTACTTCTTTATTGCCTCGAATCTGCTTCGGGTCATGCAGGTTTGTATAGGTCCGAACGCATTCTGTCCCCAGTAGCTCTTTAGATTCGGGTAGCGATAAATGGACATGAACATCAAAATACCTATGTAATGGTGCATCTCATCAGTGTTAATTTTGAACTTATTGTTAATGTCATCGGTTAAAGCTGCGCACATTGTTGCGTCGACGATCATATTCATAATTTCCGCATTAAAGAAAAAGAGCTCTAGTGGAGTTTTTAGCTCCTTTATTTCTGCTGGCAGCGAAAAATCGCCTCGAAATGCTACATTGTTAACATGCAACTGCATACATTTCTCTCGCCACAGAATCTTACTCGAATCTTTTGTTATTGATTCAATACCTGTACAAATAAAACTAGTTATTCACTAATATAATACTTAGCAATTAAATTTGGCAAACCAGCTCCATTGAACCCACCAGAAGTTGGCGAAGATGCGCACGCCGAATCGTCAATAATTGGTAATGGTGATCGCGGCCTTTTTGCAGTTTTCTGGGAAGTCTCAGCTTTCTGTGCATTGTTTTGGACATTCTCAACATTACTCTCAATAAATGATATAGTCTCAGCATCCTCTAATGCAGTATTAAGAGCCTCCAGTATATCAATGTCGTCGTCCCCGTCGTCACTTGAGCTTAGCATTTCTTCATCCGACGGAAATGATTCAAATATCTTGAGCAACTGCTCATCTGTCAAGTCGGACAGCTTATACCGAACCCGGTTTGCCATTTCTAGTAATATTTATAATTCTATTAAGTAAAATCACTCAATCAACAGAAACAAACACATAAATTGCAATCAATTGTGAAGTATCATCTGGCAACAAAAGTTGTCTTGCAGCCCCAAACGTGCCTCAAGGCACGTATAGCAATTTCGCTGTCACAACTCATGTCTTTTATGTATTTGCATATCTGCAACTTAATTTTAATAGTAAATTAACTTACCTTTCAATAAAAAAAAATTATAAGCTGGATAGGTTTTCTATATTTACTATTATTTGCACAGCAAAACACAACAAACAGCAGCACAAATTTTACGCGCGAACAAACATATGGCTTGTGCATAGCGAAATATAAGTCCCTTTAAAAGCTTCGGAGAGCTTTCAAAGTTGAGACTCATCGTTTTTTGTGTTTATTATCAACCGCCAAAAAATATTTAGACGATTGAAAAGCTGTTTGTTTATTTGTAAAAGCAAAAAACGTAATACGTGCCTTCAGGCAGGCTTACGTGTTAGAGGGTTAAGTCAAGGCATGAAAAATATTTAGCTCTACCCAATTGATCGAGAATATCGTCAATTCTAGGGAATGGAAATTTATCTGACAGCAATTTTTTATTTATTTGGCGATAGTCAATTACTAATCGCCATTTTTCTCTTTAGAGCCCGGAAGAGATTTCTTTGGGACTAATAAGAGTGGGCTATTATACGGTGAAACAGACGGTTCAACAATATTTTGTTCAATTAACTTTCCAACTTGATGCTGGATTTCTTCTATTTGGCTATGCCGACATCAATAATTTTTAACACATACTGGCTCATCATCCTTAAGTCTCAGTTTTTGCTTATAGAAGTTGTTTGTTGTGATTGGTTCGGTTTCAAGTCCGAACACATCACTATACTCGGTGCATATTTCCTTAAGTTGTTTTTTAAACAAAATTGGAAAATTTTTCTTTAATTTATTAATTACAAACTCTTTTCTATTGTCTTTTAGATTTTGAACTACATCTTAGTTCGAAAGTGATTCAAATTTTATGTTATTAATGCCTACTATTTGGTATTTATCTGTGGTATTTAAAAATCGGACAAAAGTATTTTGGGCTGTCGCAATAGTGTTTGCAACATAAACACCCGGTTTAATTTCCTGATTTGGAATTAAAATGTTTTCGTCTGCTGAAGACAACTCAATTTTACGTATCACTTGTGATCTTGCTGGTAGAAGTGTGGAATTAGTACCAGAACTAAATGTTATTGGAACATAGATAGGATACGTTAGGTTTTGTGGTCTAATTATAAACCAATCCTCTGAACTATTGTAATCTAATTGGCAATTAAATGTTTTTATGAAATCTAATCCTATTATTCCATCGCAAGGGATTGCGAAATCTGAATGAAGTAGATGAAATTTATATGGAATAATGTATTTGTCTGTTTGTAGTTCGATTGAGGCTAGTCCTTTGGAGTTTATTACTCCGTCTCCTATGCCTCGAATGTCTATAATTTTATTGATTTGGATGTCATGAAAGACATCAGAATTTTCTTTTATAATTGAAATATCTGCACCTGTATCGATCAAAAATGTAATCTTTTTATTTGTTGCAACGTTTTTGAATGATACGAAATTTTAGAGACTTAAATTAACAGTATATATTTTACTATTTAACCCTGAGTATCTGGAGGTGTCTGCGAGTTTCCCGAAGCATCTTGGGCAACTCGGACATTATTATACTCGATACCGAAGGTAAAGAGTATATTGGGTTTGTGCAATGTCCGTCATGGTGTCTGTCCGTCTGTCCGTCTGTCTGTCTGTCCGTCTGTCCGTCTGTATGAACGCAACTTTTTTCCACACCCTTCAAGCTAGAGACTTGAAACTTTCCAATTCTCTTTATCTATGGGATAGTAAATTAAAGTGTCAAGATTGGGGTTCTTCGATAACTGGGGGGCTGGCAAATCGATAAATTCGATAACTCAAAAACGATAAATCCGCATATTTCACACACTCTTACAGCTAAAACTACCAAATTTGGTAAGAAGATAGCTACTAGCAACCCCCAAAAAACTGCATCAAAAATTTTGGAGCCACGCCCCCTCATTCCGCCCCCAGCCCCCCCCGCATTTTAAAGTCAAAAAAGCCTATATCTCCCACAATTTTTGAGCTAGAGCCCCCAAATTTGGTGCCAAGATAGGTGATGATGACCCCCCAAAAACTGCAAAAGTTTGGATGCCACGCCCACCAATACCGCCCTAGCCGCCCCCAGCTGCCCCAACGCTTCGTCAAAAACGAGAATGCGTGTATCTTCCAGATTTGTGGAGCTAGAGCCACCAAATTTAGTAGGAAGATAGCTGGTAATGAACCCCAAAAAACTGCATCAAAGTTTTGGAGTCACGCCACCCATTCCGCCCCCAGCCCCCCGGCATTTTAAAATCAGAAAGCTTATATCTCCCACAGTTTTTGAACTAGAGCCACCAAATTTGGTGCCAAGATAGGTGATGATGACCCCCCAAAAACTGCATAAAAAGTTTGGATGCCACGCCCACCAATACCACCCTAGCCGCCCACAGATGCCCCAACGCTTCGTCAAAAAAGGGGAATGCGTGTATCTTCCAGATTTGAGGAGCTAGAGCCACCAAATTTGGTAGGAAGATAGCTTGCAACGACCCCCAATTAACTGCATCAAAGTTTTGGAGTCACGCGCACCCCTTCCACCCCTTTTCAACAGCTCTTACAAACTTTCAGCTAGAGTCACCAAATTTGGTATGAAGATAGAAATTGACATTTCACAAAGATCTGCAGTAAACATTTGGATGCCACGCCCACCCATACCGCCCCCAGCCCCCCTTTCCCCACATTTAACAATTTTCGAGCTAGAGTCACCAAATTTGGTATGAAGATAGCAATTGACATTTCACAAAGATCTGCAGTAAAACTCTGGATGCCACGCCCACCCATACCGCCCCAGCCTCCCTTTCCCCACATTTAACAATTTTCGAGCTAGAGTCACCAAATTTGGTATGAAGATAGCAATTGACATTCCACAAAGATCTGCATCAAAACTTTGGATGCCACGCCCAGCCATGCTGCCCCCAGCCCCCCTTTCAACAGCTCTTACAAACTTCGAGCTAGAGTCACCAAATTTGGTATGAAGATAGCAATTGACATTTCACAAAGATCTGCAGTGAACATATGGATGCCACGCCCACCTATACCGCCCCCAGCCCCCCTTTCCCCACATTTAACAATTTTCGAGCTAGAGTCACCAAATTTGGTATGAAGATAGCAATTGACATTTCACATAGATCTGCAGTAAAACTTTGGATGCCACGCCCACTCATACCGCCCCCAGCCACCCTTTCAACAGCTCTTACAAACTTTCAGCTAGATTCACCAAATTTGGAAGGAAGATAGTTGGTGGCATCCCCATCTGCATCGGAGAATCTTTAAGGCAGCGTACACCCCTGCCCCATCCGTACCCCTTTGCAATCAGGCCTCTTTTTACCTGTTTTAATACTGGTATCGAGTATGCCGCAGTCGGTTGCGTCCGACTACAACGTTTCCACTTGTTGTTATTGTTATTGTTATAATGATTTCTATTTTAGTTGTAGCCTCGGTTGGAACATTCCTACCTCGGTTATAACCTCGTCCACCTCTATTGTTGTTTCTGTCATTATTATTATTTTAATTGGAATTGTAGTTACCGCGGCCATTGCTTCTACCTCTTTGAGGATAGTAACTACCTCCTCTATTATTGCGGCCTCGCTGAAATAATACTGCACTTGCACTTCCGGTCATTTCTGTGCTGCAATGGATATATTTACCCATTACATCATTGAAAGTAACGAAGTTACCAGCTTCCAGTATTACTTTCAGTTTCTCATGCTCACAATTTTTAATCATTGCAGAAATAGACTCGTTTGAAGAGAATTTTTCTGCATTGTTTGGGTCTAGGCCGTCATCAATAAAGGCTACATCCAATTGCTTTCGCAAATTGTCCATTTCAGTTGCATACGGGAAGCAGTTTTGCCTTTTTGTTTATGTTCAGTAATTTAGCTTTTAATACGTCGGGAAATTCCTTTACGTTATCTTTAAGCTTATTTATTATTTCGGATATAGTGATTCATGTTTTACTTTCTACAGAATTGTGCGGTTATTTTTGATTTAATAACCTCAACTGCTATATCCTCCTGGTCGCCTTTAGTTATTTCCACAATGCGTAAAGCAGTTAGGAATCTGTTTAATGATAGCTTCTTACCATCAAATTCAGGGACTGAAGAGGAAACCGATTAATTTACTTGCAATACTTGAAAAGTTTATATGTATTCGTTTCGAATTCAGTTATTTTAATGAATTCGCGATGTTTTGTAATATTTGTAATGCATTTATTGTAAAATTGGTCTTTATTATAGATTTCGTTTATTATGCTTATCATGTTATATCATTTCTAAATTGTCTGCTCTACTTGCAAATCTTTTCTTTATGTGGTTAAAAGTGGAAATAAAGACTACACTCATTTTAAAGGTAATGAAACACTGTAAAGCACTGTTTTTATTTGAAAGTGGGAAAGTTCAAAGTCAGTTTTTCGTTTTAAAACGTTTCATTTTAGGCAACTTACAATTAAGACAAATACGGGGACATGACAAGCACAATCTACATTCTAATTTCGCACACACAAAGTGCAAACCACTCACCATCGAAAGCCATTTGGTTGTTTTCAATTTTAATTGTAAATTTACTTATATTTATTATTTTCTTTGTTGCGCAATTTTGTTAAGTTAGATGCGCGCGCTCTTTTGTTAGAACGCTGTCTTTAACAGCTTGTAACTTATCAGTGGAGGCCTCTGTTAAAATTTGTGGTAAGAAACATTAAAGCTCAATCATTTTACTATGTAAAGCCACCAACAAAATGTTAATTGAACGACTTTCAAAAAATGGGTTTTGGCCTCAAATATTGGTCAAATTCCCATAGTGCATTTGAATGTAAACAGCTTTTTTGCTTTATATTTTCGCCTATCCAGCTTTTTTGCTCAACAAAAGTTGGCAGCACTGCTTAAGGCCCAACCAAACAATGCTTGCTTGCTTAAAGCATCGAAGTTGGCAAAGATTCAACATATGTTTCACATGTGAAACAGGGTATATTGAGTTTGTCATGAATCTGTAACGCCTTAAAGGAATGATGGGAGACCCCATAAACTATATATCAAAATGATCAGGACGAGCTCAAGAATTGATTTCCGTCCGTCCGTCCGTCCGTCCGTCCATCTGTCCGCCTGTCTGTTTCAACTGTTAAGTTAATCAAGAGTATATCATATATATAAAATCATTTAAACAGTTTTGGTTCACACTGGATACGATAGGAAGCGAAACAATACAGTGTTAAGTTGACAATGTCGAGATGTACTCTCGGTTTATTCAATTTTATGTTTTGCTTATAACATACAATATTCTAAGTGAGCTCTGCCGCTAAGAGCGTCGGCAGGGAGAGAGAGAGTTGCAGTACATATGTGCCTATATATACATATATATGTACAGATGGTACATACTCAAGAAGTGCTTACGCTAGCGATCTCACGCTGCGGCCAGTCAGCATAAGCGACGGATTCATTACTGCACTTATGTATATTATGATTGTATAAGCATAGCAACAAAGTGTAGTTATGTTATGAGTTGTTACTCTTACTTTAAGTTGGGCATATGACCACTTGTTATATTGTATACTCTACAATGTGTAATGACCTTAAATGGTCCTATATAAGAAGATTCTAATTTATTACCTGTTTCATTCTTTAAATAAACCTGGTCTCCTATTTCTATTTTAAAATCTAATACTTTCTTATCATTATTTTCTTTGCTTGATTTTATTTTTTTCTAAAGTATCGAGCTCTCTTATACGCGTTTTCTAGTCTAAATTTAACTTCTTTAGAATAATCTTCTATATTATATATAGGTTCAATGGTATTTACGCTATTAAATTGTATTGGTAAGTATGTCTACCGAATATAGTTCATATGGACAATAATATGAGTTACTGATGGTGTGTGTGTTAAAACATACACGAAATACTGTAACCATGCGTCCCAATCAGTTTATCTACTGAAATATATGAACGAATGTACTCATTGAATGTCCTATGACTTCTTTCAACGGTACCAATGTCTGGTGGTGGTGTGCTGTAGATGTTATGTTATCTATTTTAAATATTTGCACAAGTCAGCTATAATGGCATTTTATATTCTGTTCCCATGTCCGTAATCAACGTCTTCATGGACCGTACTTCAGAATAAAAGATTCGAATATGACTTTTGCGACAGTTGTTGCACTTTTGTTTGCAACAGGACTTGCTACTAAATACTTTGTCATATCACATATTAAAGGTGATTGCGTATTCATTCCCATTTTTCCGAACGTGGTAGTGGACCAATTGTGTCTACTATCACTCTGTCAAAAGCATATTGTGGAGTTTCGGTTATTATCATAGGTGATCTTATATGTTTCGTCGTTTTCGACGTCAGGCATTTTGGACATTTATTTATGTACTCTTTACATGTTTAGTCATGTTCTTCCAATAATATTGTCCCTTTATTTTTGATATCGTTTTATTTATGCCTGTATGACCTCCTTGAATTGGATCGTCATGGAATGTAGACAATATAGCTTCTTTTCTTGTTCATATTTATTTGGGTCACCGGCTTGAGTAGCGCTACTCTTAATGATTTAAATTTTATTGCCCATGTGTTTGAAAGCATCTATTGAAATTGATTCAAGAGCTTTCACTCGGTGCCACTTTTAGTTGGCTGATTTTAGATACACCGGCTTGCAATTCAAGCCTTTGGAAAAAACTGACCTAAGTCGAGAATTCCATTAGAGTACAAATCGCTAACAGTAATCTTGCTACAACTGTTTTTCCATGTTTCAATAAACATGTCGAATCTGTTTTCGCAAGGTCATACTTTTCGTAACCTCGTCATTGTGATGACTTCGTATACGTTGGGCTTAGAAGCTTTTTCAAGACTTTGCTTTGGCAATAGTTCTTGTTTATTTTCTGCGCAGAAATTGTTTTGTTACTTTAGTGCCTGGTAGTGACTTTCAGGACTTTCTATTCATGTCAATAAGTCGGATATTGTTATCCTGACAGGGCGTCTGCCACGAAATTATCTTTCCCTCTCAGATACTCTACCGTAAAATCATATTCTTCTAATTCGAGTCGCATGCGCGTTAATTTGAACTTGGGTTTATCATAGAAAATAAATATGTTAAAGGTCTGTGATTAGTTCTTACTGTAAAATGTTTGCCATATATATATGGTCGAAAATGTGTTATTGCCCAATGTATTGCTGCTAGTTCTTGTTCTGTAGTACTTTTATTGCTTTCACCTTTAGTGAATGCTCTTGATGCATATGCAACTGGGAGTTGGAGTCCATTATAGTTTTGAGTTAAAACTGCTCCACATGCTTGCTTGCTTGCATTTGTGATTATGCAAAATTCTTTGCTAAAATCTGGATACTGTAATAATTTGGTTGAACAAGTTGATTTTTTAGGTACTGGAATGCATTTCACATTCTGTTGTCCATTCAAATAGGACATTCTTTTTACATAATCTTGTTATGGGCCATAAATATTCGGCGAAGTTTTTATAAAACGTCTATAATATTGCAAAATGCAACGAATCTTCCAGCGCTGTCTGCGTCCGTAGGGACTGGATAGTTATTGATAACATCAACTTTTTTATCGTCTGGTAAGATTCTTTATCTGTGCATCTGTGACCTAAAAACGTCACCTCGTGCATGAAAAATGAACATTTTTCTGGATGTAATTTCAGATTGTGTTTTCTACAAAGTTTGAAAACATCTGTTAAGTTTTAATCATATGTTGTTCAGAACAACCAATAACGATCATCCATGTAAAGGAAAGCTTGTGAAGGCTCTAGGCCTGAGCATGCTATTGTCATCATTCTCTGAAATGAATTAGGCACTATTTTTAAAACCAAATGGTAATCGCGTGAAGTGATATGAACCATTGCTTGTGAGAAAGACGTTATATTTCTTGAGCTTTCCTCAAGCTCAATTGGTGGAAACCTGACATTAACCCTCAAAGGCTACTTTCCAAAATAATAGAAAAAAGTATTGAAATAATTTTTTTTTTAAGTGAATGAATGCTTCTAAGCTCAATAGTACTTAGAAATTACATAGAATCTTCGGTTTACCTGTAAGGTGAGAAAAAGGAAAGCGTGCCTGAAGGCACGCTTGGGGCTTTGAGTGAAAAAAAACATTTCAAGTAATGAAGATTTATTTATTTTTCTTATGGTATTCTAAAACAACAGTTTTTATTCGCTGTGCAGCATAAATGCAGGTTGCATTTCGTGCATATGCATTGCGTTTGTGAAGATTTACAATGCTTGCAACATCTTTTTCACTGTTTCGATCAACCAATGTGGGAAATGGTTCAGCTGGTCAAACCGCAAGTCCGATATGGATGTTTTGATTTTGACCATGTTTGAGCTCATGCTGAAAATGTCGATGAGAGAGTGGAGACTGCTTTGCCCGCTCTGCTGCGAGGATGGTGAATTTGTTGTTCGTCCTGACTGAGAGGATGGAGACTGGTTTTCCCATCGCGGTGAAAATGCATTTTTGGTATTGATGGACGACCCGGTAATTTTTTGTTTTATTGTCACCAGCCCACGGCTAGTGTTTTCGCGAAAGTCTGGGTGTGCGAGTAATTTTTCTTTGCTTGCGTTCTCTGTTTGGATACGTCTGTGTAAAATATAGGCGTTGGTGGCTGCCATATCAATTAGGTGATAAAAAATTTGTGTTGCGGCATCCCGAGTTTTTGCTCTGATATGATAGCGGCCCATTAGGCCATCCATGAGATCTACGCCGCCCATGTGAGCGTTATACTCATGCACAACTTGGGGACAGTCAATTGAATTTCAAATTGCTTAACACCCACATAAGTGGACAAAAAGCGAACAGGCTTGCTGTCTTTTCAGAGTACATTGGTTATGTCGACACCATATGAGAACCAACGTACTCAATCGAAAAACCCCTCGGCAATTTGTTGATGGCAATATCGTTTGGTAGCTTGCAATTGGGGACACGGTTTACCACGCACCGTGCCAAGGCTATAAATACCTTTCGCTCTTAGATAAACCATCAAAGGCAGAGATGTATAAAAATTATAGAAGTGAATGATGTGATTCTTAAATCTTTCTACGGTTGTGTTAAGCGCACTACAATGTTGGCCGAAGCACCAAGATCTGGGTGACCAGGTAAGACCACATTATCACCGGCACCGCTGTAGATCTCAAAGCGGTATGCGTATCCAAATGAGTCGCACAATACAAATAGTTTGATGCCCCACTTGTGCGGCTTATTTGGCATGTATTGACGCAAGTGGTGCTTCATTTTTGTGCTGCACATTTGCTCGTCAACACAAAGGCGGGCATACTTTGGCACCGAGTCAAACCGTTTGTTGAGACAGTCTACAAATTTTCGCGTACGGAACAAAGGATCGTAGCCTGGTTCACCCTTTTTGATTCGTTCACGCTCATCACATAGCGAGAAGTACTTCTTTATTGCCTCGAATCTGCTTCGGGTCATGCAGGTTTGTATAGGTCCGAACGCATTCTGTCCCCAGTAGCTCTTTAGATTCGGGTAGCGATAAATGGACATGAACATCAAAATACCTATGTAATGGTGCATCTCATCAGTGTTAATTTTGAACTTATTGTTAATGTCATCGGTTAAAGCTGCGCACATTGTTGCGTCGACGATCATATTCATAATTTCCGCATTAAAGAAAAAGAGCTCTAGTGGAGTTTTTAGCTCCTTTATTTCTGCTGGCAGCGAAAAATCGCCTCGAAATGCTACATTGTTAACATGCAACTGCATACATTTCTCTCGCCACAGAATCTTACTCGAATCTTTTGTTATTGATTCAATACCTGTACAAATAAACTAGTTATTCACTAATATAATACTTAGCAATTAAATTTGGCAAACCAGCTCCATTGAACCCACCAGAAGTTGGCGAAGATGCGCACGCCGAATCGTCAATAATTGGTAATGGTGATCGCGGCCTTTTTGCAGTTTTCTGGGAAGTCTCAGCTTTCTGTGCATTGTTTGGACATTCTCAACATTACTCTCAATAAATGATATAGTCTCAGCATCCCTAATGCAGTATTAAGAGCCTCCAGTATATCAATGTCGTCGTCCCCGTCGTCACTTGAGCTTAGCATTTCTTCATCCGACGGAAATGATTCAAATATCTTGAGCAACTGCTCATCTGTCAAGTCGGACAGCTTATACCGAACCCGGTTTGCCATTTTTAGTAATATTTATAATTCTATTAAGTAAAATCACTCAATCAACAGAAACAAACACATAAATTGCAATCAATTGTGAAGTATCATCTGGCAACAAAAGTTGTCTTGCAGCCCCAAACGTGCCTCAAGGCACGTATAGCAATTTCGCTGTCACAACTCATGTCTTTATGTATTTGCATATCTGCAACTTAATTTTAATAGTAAATTAACTTACCTTTCAATAAAAAAAAATTATAAGCTGGATAGGTTTTCTATATTACTATTATTTGCACAGCAAAACACAACATACAGCAGCACAAATTTTACGCGCGAACAAACATATGGCTTGTGCATAGCGAAATATAAGTCCCTTTAAAAGCTTCGGAGAGCTTTCAAAGTTGAGACTCATCGTTTTTTGTGTTTATTATCAACCGCCAAAAAATATTTAGACGATTGAAAAGCTGTTTGTTTATTTGTAAAAGCAAAAAACGTAATACGTGCCTTCAGGCAGGCTTACGTGTTAGAGGGTTAAGTCAAGGCATGAAAAATATTTAGCTCTACCCAATTGATCGAGAATATCGTCAATTCTAGGGAATGGAAATTTATCTGACAGCAATTTTTTATTTATTTGGCGATAGTCAATTACTAATCGCCATTTTTTCTCTTTAGAGCCCGGAAGAGATTTCTTTGGGACTAATAAGAGTGGGCTATTATACGGTGAAACAGACGGTTCAACAATATTTGTTCAATTAACTTCCAACTTGATGCTGGATTTCTTCTATTTGGCTATGCCGACATCAATAATTTTTAACACATACTGGCTCATCATCCTTAAGTCTCAGTTTTTGCTTATAGAAGTTGTTTGTTGTGATTGGTTCGGTTTCAAGTCCGAACACATCACTATACTCGGTGCATATTTCCTTAAGTTGTTTTTTAAACAAAATTGGAAAATTTTTCTTTAATTTATTAATTACAAACTCTTTCTATTGTCTTTTAGATTTTGAACTACATCTTAGTTCGAAAGTGATTCAAATTTTATGTTATTAATGCCTACTATTTGGTATTTATCTGTGGTATTTAAAAATCGGACAAAAGTATTTGGGCTGTCGCAATAGTGTTTGCAACATAAACACCCGGTTTAATTTCCTGATTTGGAATTAAAATGTTTTCGTCTGCTGAAGACAACTCAATTTTACGTATCACTTGTGATCTTGCTGGTAGAAGTGTGGAATTAGTACCAGAACTAAATGTTATTGGAACATAGATAGGATACGTTAGGTTTTGTGGTCTAATTATAAACCATCCTCTGAACTATTGTAATCTAATTGGCAATTAAATGTTTTTATGAAATCTAATCCTATTATTCCATCGCAAGGGATTGCGAAATCTGAATGAAGTAGATGAAATTATATGGAATAATGTATTTGTCTGTTTGTAGTTCGATTGAGGCTAGTCCTTTGGAGTTTATTACTCCGTCTCCTATGCCTCGAATGTCTATAATTTTATTGATTTGGATGTCATGAAAGACATCAGAATTTTCTTTTATAATTGAAATATCTGCACCTGTATCGATCAAAAATGTAATCTTTTTATTTGTTGCAACGTTTTGAATGATACGAAATTTTAGAGACTTAAATTAACAGTATATATTTTACTATTTAACCCTGAGTATCTGGAGGTGTCTGCGAGTTTCCCGAAGCATCTTGGGCAACTCGGACATTATTATACTCGATACCGAAGGTAAAGAGTATATTGGGTTTGTGCAATGTCCGTCATGGTGTCTGTCCGTCTGTCTGTCTGTCCGTCTGTCCGTCTGTATGAACGCAACTTTTTTCCACACCCTTCAAGCTAGAGACTTGAAACTTTCCAATTCTCTTTATCTATGGGATAGTAAATTAAAGTGTCAAGATTGGGGTTCTTCGATAACTGGGGGGCTGGCAAATCGATAAATTCGATAACTCAAAAACGATAAATCCGCATATTTCACACACTCTTACAGCTAAACTACCAAATTTGGTAAGAAGATAGCTACTAGCAACCCCCAAAAAACTGCATCAAAAATTTTGGAGCCACGCCCCCTCATTCCGCCCCCAGCCCCCCCCCCCCCGCATTTTAAAGTCAAAAAAGCCTATATCTCCCACAATTTTTGAGCTAGAGCCCCCAAATTTGGTGCCAAGATAGGTGATGATGACCCCCCAAAAACTGCAATAGTTTGGATGCCACGCCCACCAATACCGCCCTAGCCGCCCCCAGCTGCCCCAACGCTTCGTCAAAAACGAGAATGCGTGTATCTTCCAGATTTGTGGAGCTAGAGCCACCAAATTTAGTAGGAAGATAGCTGGTAATGAACCCCAAAAAACTGCATCAAAGTTTTGGAGTCACGCCACCCATTCCGCCCCCAGCCCCCCGGCATTTTAAAATCAGAAAGCTTATATCTCCCACAGTTTTTGAACTAGAGCCACCAAATTTGGTGCCAAGATAGGTGATGATGACCCCCCAAAAACTGCATAAAAAGTTTGGATGCCACGCCCACCAATACCACCCTAGCCGCCCACAGATGCCCCAACGCTTCGTCAAAAAAGGGGAATGCGTGTATCTTCCAGATTTGAGGAGCTAGAGCCACCAAATTTGGTAGGAAGATAGCTTGCAACGACCCCCAATTAACTGCATCAAAGTTTTGGAGTCACGCGCACC
>JARNME010000404.1:58493933-58621926 GCA_030179655.1 Scaptomyza flava
CGATCTTGGTGAAACTTTCACATATTGCTTAGATCATGTCGGGTTTTATCACTATGATATTTCATCCCGATCGGAGCATTCTACGACATAGCCACCATACAAATTGACCATATAAACACGATTTCCGGCCAAACTGCTGAACCGATCTTGATGAAACTTTCACAGATTGATTAGATCATGTCGGGTTTGTTCACTATGAAATTTCATCCCGATCGGAGCATTCTACCACATAGCTACCATACAAATTGACCATATTGTACTATCGGTTGTTGTCTCTGTCGTGCACTTTCAAGTCTCTACAGACAGTGTCAACTGTCGTCGAATGCAGACGTGTTTTCTAATCGTGGTCCGGTTAATTAATTGCCAAACGCAAAATGCCAGTGATATAGAAGCTAATAAAATATATATTATATGCGAAAAGACGCTATGTGCAATGTATTTGCACAAATTGCTTTTTCAAAATCTGCAATTCAAACAAAACAATTGACTTTTAACAAATAATAACATATAAAACAAAAGGCAATAACAAATTCTTCACCTCGCTTAAAACAATGAGTCAAAGCGAGAATTGTGGCCGACAACGCAAGACGAGCGTCGTCTCTATATATACGCGAGAAAAGCTCCAGTGCTTTTGTTAACAAAGTTATCGAGCTCATAGGCAAAGATAGTTTCTACATAGTTCCTCTCGTACAGGGTAAAATTCAAGAAATTAAAGTCCAGACAAAGTCGGAAGATAATTACAGAGTTCTCATAAAGCATCTAAACGAAAAAAAAAAGAATTATTATACGTATCAATTAAAAAGCTGCAAGGGCCTGCAGGCCGTAATAAAAGGCATAGAACCTGATGTAACACCAGAAGAAATAAAACAGGAGAAAGGATTTCGAGCAAAAACCGTCATAAACATCTTAAACAGGAACAGGATGCCGCAACCACTTTTTAAAATAGAACTTGAACCAAAAAAAAAAGATGCTTAAAAAAACGAGGTGCACCCAATATACAAACTTCAGCTTTTACTTCACCGAAGAATCACCGTAGAAGAACCGCACAAACGAAACGGTCCGGTACAATGTATGAACTGCCAAGAGTACGGCCATACAAAAGCCTACTGTACACTGCGCTCGGTATGCGTATACTGTGGGGAACTGCATAACTCCGCAAGATGCCCAGTAAGCAAAGAAGACTCTAGCAAAAAATTCTGCAACAACTGCGAAGGCAAGCATACAGCCAACTACAGTGGTTGCCAAGTCTACAAGGAACTCAAAAATCGTATCCATCAGCGCTGTACCACTGCACGCTCGCAACACGCACCGACTACCTTCACTCCATCGAAACACAACCCAGACGTCTTCTTTTCATCTGCAGCCAGATCCTCACTTGGCCCCGAGTTTTCAACCAATAACGCAACTTATGCAAGCGCCCTAAGATCTGGACTGGTTCTTCCTGCCTCTAACACACCGTACTTACAACCAAAACAAGTGAGCACAAACGCTGCACAGGAGCAGCAACAAAGCAACCTCGAAGCACTCTATGTACCCTGCAGCAGAGCATGAACGAGTTTATGTCATTCATGAAAACAACTATGCAAGAACTAATGCGTAATCAAAATCTCTTGATACAAACGCTTGTATCACAACAGTCAAAATAATCAATGGCTGAGATACGAATATCTACGTGGTACGCTAATTGCGTCTCACAGCATAAACTTGAATTAGCTCAATTCCTACTCGATAAGCACATCGACGTAATGCTACTTTCCGAAACACACCTTACAAACAAATATAACTTTAACATAAGTTGATACTTATTCTATGGTACAAATCATCCCGATGGTAAAGCACACGGTGGAACTGGTATTTTGATCAGAAGCCGCCTCAAGCACCACTACTATAAAGAGTTTGCTGAAAACTTTCTATAGGCCACATCTCTAAAAATACATTTAGACAGTGGGAACCAACTTACTCTTGCCGCTGTATACTGCCCTCCGCGTTATACCATTCTGAAGACCAATTTATGGAATTTTTTAACTCACTAGGAGAATGCTTTATAGCAGCAGGAGACTACAATGCCAAGCACACACACTGGGGATCTCGTCTAGTGAATCCAAAAGGAAAGCAGCTCTACAATGCAATTATAAAAGCTAACAGCAAGCTCGACCACGTTTCTCCTGGCAGACCAACGTACTGGCCGACAGATCCCCCGAAACTACCCGATTTGATTGACTTTGCAGTTACCAAAAATATTTCGCGTAGACTGATGAGTGCAGAGTGCCTTTCGGATCTATCATCCGATCACTCGCCAGTCTTCTGCAATCCAATCTGCAACGACACCCTGAATTCATAAATCGACCTGGTAAGTTAACTTCACATAAAACTAACTGGCTCAGATACAAAAAATATATAAGCTCACACATTGAGCTTAAGCCACGTCTCGTTGATGTAGCTGACATTGATAGTTTTGTAAACACTCTGGAGACGGTCTTCGTCACCGCAGCTCGCACCACTGCGCCTCAAACACCAAAAACAATACAACCAAAGGACAACAAATCTACAAATTGAACAGCTCGTTCTTGAAAAGCGGCACTTACGACGTGACTGGCAATCGAACAGATCGCCTTCGGCAAAGCGAAATCTAAAAGACAACACACTTAAACTCACCAAAGCGTTAAAAATCGAGGACAAGCGCGCTCAACGCCGTTACATGGAGCAATTATCAACCATCAGTACGAAAAACTCATTGTGGAGAGCTCACCCAACTCTAAGCTCACCAACAGAAACAGTAATGTCTATAAGAAACTTCGCAGGCGGCTGGGCTCGCAGCGATGAAGAAAGAGCTAACACATTTGCTACTCATCTCCAAAAAGTGTTCCAACCTAACCCTGCAACAAATACGTTTGCACTACCGACTGCTTCAAAAGGGCTCTCAGCTTCAACATGATCCAATCAAGTTTCGCCCGAATGAAATCGTTAGAATTATTAAAGAGCAATTGAACCCAAAAAAATCTCCAGGAGGTGACCAAATAACCCCAAAGATGATTATTGAGCTTCCTTACACCAAACTTGGCCACTATCCAGACAGATGGAAAAAGTCAATCATCATTATGATACCAAAGCCTGGAAAAGATCACACAGTTCCCACGTCGTATAGACCTATAAGCTTATTACCGTGTCTATCAAAACTTTTTGAAAAATGTTTGCTGTCCCGAATAAATCCATTCCTGAATCTTCATAACATAATCCTGTCACACCAATTTGGCTTTCGTGAAAAGCACGAAACAATTGAGCAGGTTAACAAAATAACATCAGAGATACGAAGCGCGTTCGAAAATAGAGAATACTGCACTGCAAAATTTCTGGATGTTTCTCAGGCATTCGACAAAGTTTGGTTGGAAGGTCTAATGCATAAGATCAAAACAATGCTCCTAAACAACACACATAAGATGCTTAAGTCGTACCCCTGCGACAGGAAGTTCGCAGTAAGATGTAACACTGCAATGTCTGACGAACACAGTGTCGAAGCTGGTGTTCCACAGGGCAGCGTACTTGGACCAACACTGTACGTGCTTTTCACAGCAGACATCCCAATAAGCAACCGATTGACAACATCTACCTTTGCTGATGATACAGCTATTCTCAGCCGCTCCAGATGCCCAATTCAAGCAACAGCGCAACTAGCCCTTCATCTGGTCAACGTGGAAAAATGGTTATCAGATTGGCGAATTAAGGTAAACGAACAAAAATGTAAGCAAGTAACTTTCACCCTTACCAGGCAAGATTGTCCACCGCTCACGATAAACAACACCACACTTCCAAAAGCAAACGATGTAACGTATCTGGGCGTACACTTAGACAGAGGACTAACATGGCGGCGAAACATTGAAGCTAAAAGAACACATCTCAAACTGAAAGCTAATAGCCTCCATTGGCTCATCAATGCTCGCTCTTCCATTAGTTTGGACTACAAGGTCCTGCTTTACAAGTCTGTTCTAAAACCAATCTGGACCTATGGTTCCCAGTTATGGGGGAACGCTTGCAACAGCAGCATTGACATTGTCCAGAGAGCCCAGTCAAAAATATTGAGAACCATTACCGGGGCACCGTGGTATGTTCGAAACGAAAACATTCATAAAGACTTAAACATCTTAACAGTCAAGGAGGAAATAGCGGAACAAAAAGTAAAATATTTTAGTAAGCTCTCATCGCACACAAATCATCTCGCGAGAGGTCTCACAAGGCTGCGCAGCCGATCCCGTCTTCGTCGTAACGACTTACCAACCCAGCGATGATTTTTAGGGACGCACACTCAGAATACAGTAAAAAAAAAAAAAAATGAACTGTTAGCCAAGATTTATTAATAAGATTTGTATACTTATTGTTAGTTTTCTAATTCGCTAGAAAAGATTCAATAAATAAGCGCAGCAATTTAAAAAAAAAAAAAAATAAAAAAAATAAAAAAGAACATGTGGCAACAATAGTTGGCAAAAAGAAAGAAGAAGAAGAGACAAAGCACTGAAGCAACGTATGGGTATAAGCTTTCATGCTCAATGCTTTTCGTTCAGTATTGCTCCGAGACGCGAAGCAAGCAAGCATCGTTTGGTTGGGCCTTTGATTTTCTTTGCCGAAGTGGGAGCAGCACAACTGCCGGGAGCCGAGCATCGTGCGCTTGTATACGTTTCTTTTTATAGCGTACAGAGTAAAATCAAAATATTTCCTGCTATAGGAAACGCTAAATGTGCTGATCGCTGCTGTAATGCTTTATTTATTCACGCGTTTCTGTAATTGATTGAGCGGCTCATAATCATTAATAGTTGAATACAAATATCTTGTAATATGTAAGCATGGGTGGGTGCGGCATCCAAACTTTTGCTGCAGATCTTAGTGGAATGTCAATTGCAATCTTCCTACCAAATTGGATGGCTCTAGCCAGAAAGAATAAAGTATTATAGAGCAATCATTGCGTAAGGGGCTTGTTGGGAACGCCTATGCTGTACATTTGTGTGAAAAACTTTCTGAGTGCTCCCATCGCACTTCGGGTGTCGAGCCGACTGGGCGCTCTCGCGTTCTTGCTCAAAATTATTTTTGTTTGCGCTTAGATGTAGAGAGGCAGCTGACTGAGACGGTCGGTCCACGCAGCTCTGCTGTTTATTTGCGTGCATGGTTTTGTTATTTTTGCGTGTGATGCTTTTGTTATTTTTGGGGTGGAATTTTTAAATTTGAACAGTGAATGAATGTTTGCGCTCACATTTATGCATTAATAGTTATTTGTATGCATGTCAAGTGTTCAAGAACCTGTCCAGTATTTATGATATTTTTTACAGGTGTACATATTTAAGACTTTATTATTTTGTTTATTAAAAAGCACATGTGAAATAATTTTAAAATTTTTCCATATTATTTATATATTTAATTATATCTATGACTGATGATTACATAATAAATTTCTTTTCTATTAACATATAATTAAGTCAAATCAAAACAATAAAAAAGCAACAAAAATGTGTAAACACCCAGAAATCTATGAATTCCTTTTTGTATGCCCACAAACAGCAACACAAAAAAATGATATTTCGAAGAAATGCACTGCGACCACTAGGATCTATTGTGCCCTCTAACTGTTGTGGGTTACAACTCTCCGAACAGCCCGATCGATCGCAGGAACGCGACGATGTGGCATGGTCGGAGAGCCCTCATTTTCTCTGTAGACAGAAAAAGGCTCCCCAGAAGAGAGAACCTCAGTCGGCTGATGGCAGGACACTCCTCAAGCAGGTGCTCTGGAGTCTCATCCCCCTCCAGACACAGTCTGCAAAGACTGTCTTCCCCTAACCTGAGATTATGCAGATGCTCGCGCAGTCTCTCTGCTCTGACTAATAAACCCTGGTCCTAGCCCACAGAAAGGTTCAGGGCCCTGGAAAGGAGTGCTAGCTCCTCTCCTGGCAAAAATATCGGCGACCTCATTACCGGGAACACCCGCATGTCCCGGTACCCAATAGATTGTGACTTTGTTATTACTGCCCAACCTATTGAGTGCTTCAATACATTGCCAAACCAGTTTGGAGACGATTTTATAAGCACTAAGTGCTTTGATCGCTGCCTGGCTGTCGGAGAAAATGGCTATGTCTCTATGAACGTATCCCCTCTCGAAGTTGAAGGTGGCACATCTTTCAATCGCGTGCACTTCCGCTTGGAAAATGCTGGCGAATTTGCCCAGGGGCTCATGATACTTAAGTCGGGGTCCGCAGACTCGAGCTCCAGCACCCTCATCTGTTAATGATCCGTCCGTGTAAAATCTAATAGCATGTGTTTTCACATTATAGGTAGTAGACAGACTAGTCCATTCTGCTTTATTGCTAAACTCCGTTTTAAAGAGCTTCTCGAAACTAAAAAGGGCCATCTGCGCATCTTGCGGAAAGGCCAACAGTGTGCCAGTTGCGCTAGTGACAGAGGTGATTGCGTTCGCTCCTGCCACTCTCATAATAGACCTGTTCGCACTGTGTTTGATGTAGACATACAAAGGCGGAAGTCCTAGCAGTACGTCCAGTGCAGAGGATGGGAACGTACGCATTGCGCCCGAGATGCACGTGCAGGCAAGTCTCTGGAGTTTGCCCAGTTGCCGTTTGGTGACATCCAGGTCAACACGTCCCGCCCATACCACAGCGCAGTAGCTGACTATGGGCCTCACCATTGCTGTGTACATCCACGGAAGGATTTTTGGGGACACACCCCAATTTTTCCCTGAGAGAGATCTACAGCACATTAGGGCTATTGTAGCCTTGCGTACCGCGTGCTCAATATGCTGTCTCCACAGTAGTTTCTTGTCCAAGATAACGCCCAGATACTTTATCTTCGTAGAGAGTGGGATTACCGTACCCCCAATAGATATAGGTCTTATGGACTTTAACTTGTAACGATTGGTGAAGGTGACAATTTTGGTTTTTGCTGGATTGATATTCAGCCCCAAGTCTTTGCACCAGTCCAAGCAAAGTTTAAGACCCAGAGTTATTCTATCACATAGCGTTTTCTCGAAGTTGCCTTTACAGACAATGGTAATGTCATCAGCGTAGCCTTGGCATTCAAATCCATTATCTGTAAGTTTGACTAGTAGCTCGTCCACCACGAGACTCCAGAGGAGAGGTTATAGGACACCCCCCTGTGGACAACCTCTGGTGGTTTGGGCCCTGACCGTCAAATTGTTGACAGTGACTTCCGCAATTCTAGTGTCAAGGAGCTTGCCTAGCCAGAGACTAAGTCCTGGCTCAACCCCTTTTCCCTGAAGCGCCCTAACCACAACATCATGTGCTGTGTTATCAAAAGCACCCTCTATGTCCATGAAGGCACAAAGAGTAGCGCCTTTGGCCTTCACTGAGCATTGAAGACTGTTTACTAGGTCTAGGAGAGCCGATTCTGTCGACTTTCCTTCTCTATAGGCATGTTGGTGATCATGCAGGGGACTGGACACTAGGTACGAGATCCTGATGTGATTATCAACTATATTTTCAAGGGTTTTTAGCAAGAAGGAAGTTAGGCTGATCGGCCTGAAAGATTTGGGGTGAAAGGGGTCCTTTTTCCCCACTTTCGGGATAAAGATCACCCTGGCCGTCCTCCATGCCCTAGGTATGTAGCCCATAGCTAGGCTTCCCCGGAAAATACGAGTGAGGAACACCATAAGCTGTTCCATCCCCTTCTGTAGATGGACGGGGAGGATACCGTCCGTACCTGGGGCCTTGTAGGGACTAAGCGTACCAATGGCCCATCTTATTCTTTGCTCTGTTACTATGGCTGCAGCCAGGCTCCAGTCCGGTCTCCTGATGGAAACCGTTTCGTAACAGCTGTCAGTGCTGGTGATGGTTTTACAAAGTGGAAAGTGAGTTTGCAGGAGAAGTTCTGTCATTTCCACCTCATTTTCCGTGAAGGAACCATCTGGCCTCTTTAAGCACAGATCGAGATCGACTTAAAGACTCTCACAGCAGGTGTGGCCTGCTCTAGGTTGGAGCAAAATCTCCGGAAATGAGCACGTTTGCTGTACCTGATTTCTTTATTATATTCTGTTAGTTTCTTGGTGTATAAGTCCCATCTGTCACTATTCTTTTTGGCTGTATTAAACAGCCTCCTGACCTCTGCTCGAAGCATCCCAAGCTTTTTATTCCACCAAGGGTTGTCCCTGTTGGACTCTATGGATTTGGTTGGACAACTTGCATGATAGGCATGCATAATCGTCTCGCCAAATTCTGTCGAGAGTTGCTCTAGCTCTTCCTGAGAAGAGACCCTCCTACAATGGTTTAGTCTGCTCAGATTTAACCCCAGATGTGACTGGTAGAGCGGCCAGTCAGTCCGTCGGGGATTCCTGATGACTTTACTAATCCTGAAATTATTACTAATGTCGAAGAGGATGATCCTGTGATCCGACATTGACGGTTCTGTTGAGACCCTCTAGTTGTAAACCAGCCCAGAGGCTCTCCCATTGCCTAAAGTAATATCAAGTACTTCGGCTCTATTTTTGGTGATATTGAACACCATAAGGTCATTAGCTACAAGATAGTCAAGCAAACACTCACCTCTACTGTTGTTGTCCGTGCTGCCCCACGCTACGCTATGCGCGTTTGCGTCGCATCCCAGCAGCAATGGGAGTCTATTGCTGCTGCAGTATGCCACCAGATCCTGAACCTCTGTTGGGGGGGGCTTCCGCAGTATCACCCGGGAAGTAGGCTGACGCCACCACCATACTCCCGAACACGCCAGTGATTTGCACTGCTACGAGATCCCTGCTGAGAAATTTGGAGAGACAAAGAAAGTTAGTGTTCTTTCGGACCAAGATCCATGTTCTTAGCGATGTCTCCCTCATATCTACAACTAGTTGCGAACTTACCTGCTCAAGGCCGCAGATCCTACCTTTGACGACCCATGGCTCCTGGATGAGCACCAGCCCCAGGTCAGACCTGGAGATCAACCTCCTGATGACAGCCGAAGCTGCCCTCGCGTGATGCAGGTTGATCTGTGCTACGCTGGTGGCCAGCATCCTTAGAGCTCAGGTTCCCCTTCCGAGAGCGTCAGATATGCCTCTGACAACGTCCCGGTGGGTGTCTGCTCATCATCGGACGGCTTCTCTTCGCTCCCAGAGCCTACTTCGCTGCGCACGTGTAGCCGTGACAAGTCCGAGTCCAACTCGGCTTCCCAGGCTGCAATCGCTTCGGCTTCGGCTGCCTCATCGGTGGATGCTGCAGCAGAAGAGGTGCCAGGCACTTCGTCTGCTTGCACCTTCACAGCCATCGTTGTCGCAGCTTGCTTTTTGTGCAGGCGGCACCTCAGCTGACCAAATCTGAAGCTCACCATCATTCCCCTATTACTGAGGAGCGACAGAGCTTCATCCTCCAAACCAAAGGTCAGCACCTTTCCGCACTTGGTTTCAAGGCGCCTGAGGATGCGCCACGTCTCGGTGAGAAGACCCTTATTCTGCTCAATGAGCAGTCCAAGAGATTTTTCCACCGTCTCACCAGCCGTGCGTGGCAGGTACACCGTGACGATGTTTGACTCCGGTATCTCTGTGCGGAGTTCCACACCCACTGCGGCACTGATGCTGGGCACTTTCAGCTCCAGCCACTTCCTGGCATCCTCGTCCAGACAGTCCACTAGGACCAGACCATCCCGGAATAGGATGCCATTAAAGTTGAGGCTGGCGGTCCAGCCCTTTCTCATCTCCTCTACCAGGGCTGACTCCACCGCCGACAACTCCTCCTTGGTCAGCCGCTTCCTCGGGGATTCGCGAGCCAGTATAGCAAGGTTAGTGCCCTTAGCTACACTGAGGTACCTTGGCTCTCCGGATTTGCGTTCAACGTGTGTTGAAGGGGTCGCTTCTTCCCCACCACGGCCTGGCCGTCGATACGCCCAACTGGAGATGCGGTCGGGGCCCGATGCTCCAGCGCTCTCTTGCGAGCCTCTTCCGGCTTCAAGCCACGCTCGAGGTACCGGAGGTACCATTTGCGACCGGCTCCGCTGAGGCCTTGCCTAAGCGGTTCGCCAGAGCCGCCAGGCTGACCCGGCGCCGGTAGAGGGGGCTCTTCTGTAGAACAGAAGAGGGTGTTGCGGCGTCTCCCCCGCTTGCTACGTTAGCCCGCAGGGCAGCCACCGGCGCAGTGCCAGGCACTGCAGATCCACCCCTTACGTCCGTCCGTGTAGCGACTGCTCTGCTGCCTGGGTTGCGGTTAAGCACCGCATGTTTTTTAAAAATTTATAGCTGTCCATATAAATCCCACGAGTACACTATGGGTAAAAAACACGATTTTGGTGCATAAGCCTATTAATTTTTTGAATTAATTTTTAGAAATGGACCATTCTAATCGAAACTAGATACCTTTATTTAAAAAAAACCGCCATCCAAAAATTTTAGGTGGCAGCCCTGTCGTGTTGCCACAGCAGCAAAGTCAGCTGTTTGAGAGACTTTGCAATGTGGTTAAATTGGCGCGAAAAATTTGCAAACTTTGTGTAATTGTTTTGTTGCGCCAAAAATCAATTTCATAATTCTGAAAATGGAAATTCCTTGCGAAGGTATTTATTAATGTAAACTAATCTATATGTTTTCATTAATGTGTCTTGTTGTCCAACTGTGAACTGTTTTATGTGTGTATCTTTATAGATTTGAGCTAACAATTGTGTTTGTGTTTTGTGGAGTATTACTTATCATTAGCACAGACTAGCAAAAGAGTAAGAACGAGAAGTTAACGACAAAAGTGTCCTTGTTATCATACAACTAACCACTTTTGCTCATTTTTGCTCCTTTTCGCAAAAATTGCGTTTATCTAGCACCATACGAGTTTGGCCACGGGGCTCTTCTTGAAGTTTGGGAAATCAACAACCGCTCGCGAGAAGCCCTAAAGAGCTACATATTTGAAAAATTTAATGGCGATCGCTTTGATAAAACATTTAACAAAATTGCTACTTTTATATATTACATTAATAAACATTTGCCAAAATGCTGCTTCAAACAGCGTTTTGGAAAGATATGGGGCTTCATGTAGACAAGCCGAGACAAAACGGCAGTGGCAATACTAATGATGGGAATACGGCGAGGCGGGCATTCTCCAACCCAAAATTATTGTCCTCTATATTAGGAATAGATAATAATTTCATTCATCGCTTACACGTAATTCTGATTGCCATAAATTGTCATTACCCTATTAATTCAGAGAAATTCAAAATTTTCTGTTTTGAAACTTTCACCATGTATACGGCTAACTACTTTTGGTAGCCCATGTCTCCAACAGTACACAAAATTTGAGTACATGGATACATAATCATTAAAAAATCAATTGTTCCTGTTGGCTCCTTAGCAGAAAGTGCATCAGAAGCAAGACGCAAACTTTTCAAGGCTGACAGAAAATATCATGCCAGAAAATGTAGCCGGGTTGACAATATGTCAGATGTTTTTCACAGAGCTATGGATTCGTCTGATCCCTTACTATCTAGTCTTTGGATTACAAAAACAAACAAAATGCGCCTACCAACAGAGGTCGTCGATCATTTGGATTCGCCAATCATATCCTTAGATGTTGGCCACAATGACGGAGGTACATCCCAAAATTCGTGCGAATACGATACAGATGAAGAATATAGTGACAATGATAAAAGTGATACCTTTGGAATAGATTTAGAGGAAGAGGTACTAGACGAAATTGAAAACTAAAATAAATGAAGAAAGAAATATAGTAAGTTTAAATTTTTTAGTTTTAACAAAAATGTAATACAATTTTTTTTCAGCGTTCTATAAATTTTACAATGGATCATAAATATTTAACTGAAGTGATTTTAATTTTTTTTTTACCATGTCTTAGCAAATGTAATTGAAATTAAAATTTTTGACAATTATTTAATTACAAATTTATTTTTACACACTGTGCGGGGGACTGGACGTGGTTAAATTAAAAAAAAAAGCAAAAACCAAAATTTTATTTAACTTCAATTAATACACCAAAAACAATTGCAAGTCAATATCTTATTAACTAGAGTTTATGCACCAAAATCGGGTTTTTTACCCATAGTGGAGTGTAGGGGAAAGTAGTACCGGCGTGTCATAGCCCACACTAACACGCCGGGGCCAGGTATACTCACCGAGGCGGCCAGGTATCGGTGAGGCTCCGTTCAAATACAGTCGGTTACCCCTGACTGCAAACCAGCCAATGAGCTAGGACCACGTAACACCCTGGCATGTGTAGGAGAAGGGTGTGTGTAAGACTATGTTAAGAAGGCGATCAGACAAGCGCCTTGTCGGTCCCACGTACGGTGTGGTACCCGCTGTTGTCCAGGACTGCTTATTCACGACAAGTCGCTATTCGCAGCTAACCTCAACTAGAGGCCTTGCGCTATCCGCAACCTGCGACCCGTCCGGTGGCCTCAGCTTGCCCACCTCAGAACCATCTCACTAGTTCCTCGGCACCAGAAATCATCAATCATAGATATATTTAAATATATAAATAATATAGCAAAATTTTAAAATTATTTCACATGTGCTTTTTAATAAACAAAATAATAAAGTCTGAAATATACATATACACCTGTAACAAATAAAAATATCATAAAAACTGAGACAGGTTCTTGTACACTTGACATGCATACAAATAACTATTAATGCATAAATGTGAGCGCTAACATTCATTCACTGTTCAAATTTAAAAATCCCACCCCAAAATAACAAAACCATCACACGCAAAAATAACAAAACCATACACGCAAATCTCACACGCATATAAACAGCAGAGCTGCGTGGACTGACCGTCTCGTTCGGCTGCCTCCCTACATCTAAGCGCGAACAAAAATAATTCTGAGCAAGAACTCGAGAGCTTCCATTCGGCTCGGCACCCGAAGTGCGATGGGAGCACTCAGAAAGTTTTTTACAAAAATGTACAGCATAGGCGTTCCCAACAAGCCCCGTAAGCAATGATTGCTCTACAATACTTTGTACTTACTGCATTGTCATTTTGGTAGAGGCAGAGAAGAAAATATTTCGTTTGATGTGTGCGTGCACATGAATATATATATTTTATAAGTATGCATGTGTGCGCGTTGTTGATCTGCAAGTGGCCGTCAATAGCAAAACCTGACCTTTCTCAACGTCTACAATATGATTTTTTACATGTACATACATTTGCATGCTGGTGCACGGCTCTTGGGTGGGCAACTATATTTATTATAATTTTATAATATTAATAATAATAATAATAATATTAAATATGTACATATTTACGTGTATGTAAATATCTATGATCGCCGCTCATATTGGCTCCCGAATCACATAAATAGTCAATCAGTACTAGAGATGGGCGCGTGTCGAATTTTTTCAGCACGGCCCAACACGAGCACTAAACCATTTTTCAAAACACGCACGAACACAAACGACGACAAATTTCTGGAAACACGGCCCAGCGCGGCCCAACATTCTCATTCATACCTAAAAAGTAACGAATAAAGGTTTTGCCAGCGCGCTTCCTCGTGTGAGTTGTGTTTTTCGCTGCCGACTGCACGAAATCACACTTACGCTATAAGCATTGAAAGCTGTTTTTAGAACACGATTGTTCGTTCGTCGTCGGTTGTCGTGCCGAAGCATGCATTAGACCAAGGAATACTTAAGAAGGTACTCGAGCTCGCTCTCTCACTCTCTTTGTTCACTTCTTAAATTGTCAGTCTGTTAGCAGCAGTTGTGAGCGACGATTTTTTCGTGTTAAACTTTTTGTGCTACAGACTTTACGTATTTTGCTCGCTCTCTCTCTCTCTCTCTCTTCTGTCAATTTGACAATTAAGTAAGAAGTCGTGAGCGAACAAGTGCGGCTACCTTCTTAAGTATACCTTGCATTAGACTTAACATTGTACTTTTTGTTGAAGGCGAACTATTGACAGGCAAGCACCACGCAGCACATTTTATTTAAAACGGCATTTTTCCTTTTGCCACGAGGCAAATCAAATTTATACAGGAGAGCAGAGGAATTCATTTATTTTGCAATTGCAAGCGGAATATTTTCTGCGTTTTATTTCTGTTGAAAAGTACGAAGGAGAAATTAATATGGATAAGATAATTTCAATGCAAAATAACGTGTAAAACTACCTCAAAAGCAATTTTGTAACCTATTTTTGATCTCCGTGTAGTTATAACTACATTACCTTACCTTGAAATTACTTCCTTACAACGAATAATAATATTAAGCACAATGAGTGAACGTTAACTTGTAGTGTGCACTGTATTGATTACACTTCGTTTTTTCGCTGCAGCGCACGCAAATTGTGCTTGTATGCGTGTGAAAACTGTGACAATATGTGTGTGTGCCCGTCACTGCTCTATAGCCTTAAGCAAGGCATACTTATACTTATAGGTAGTCTCACTCCGCTCTCTCGTTGCCTTACGAGAGTAAAACGCAAAAAAAAATCGTGCTCGTATGTGCGTCGCTCACAACGTTCGCAACCAGACTGAATCGTAAGGTAACAGAAAAAGAGAGCGAGCAAAAGAGCTGGACTACCTATATAAGTATGCCTTGGCCTTAAGCATGTTTTCACGGAGTGAAACTTTGCTAAGGCCCCTTAAGCGTTCGTTAAAAAAAGTACTGTGCGTCGGATCACAGGGACGATGTGTAAACTTATTTTTAAGTTGTACACCTTTTTGTATATTTTTGTCATTATTTATTGGGCCGAACATTAAGGCTTATGTCAGTAGGCGCGCGAGAAGCGATGCGATAATATTGGGCGACAACGCGCGATAAAGCTTTGCAAGCTGTTTTACAGGAAATCGCTTAGACCTGTCAGAGTGAGAGCGAAGCGAGTTGCGAGCTCAAGCGATGAAGCCAGAGTAAAGCTAGGCATACACGGTGCACATGTTGGTGTGATTTATTGGAGTTGAGGTGAAAATCACTTGTGTATGGGTTTGTTGGCCAACATGTGCACGGTTCGATTACCACGCACTTGCTGCCCAACATGTTGGCTGTGTATGGGCTAGTTTTCAACAAATTTGTTTGTTCACCAACATGCTCGTCGTGTATGGGCTTGTTCTATAACAATTCGTCGCAGCAATTGCGTCGTCCGCACTTGTATCGCTCATCTTTTCTCCTCAACACTCACACAAAAAGCGCTGCCCAACAAATCGCACCAACATGCTCACCGTGTATGCCTAGCTTAAAGCAAGAAAGCAGTTTGCAACCTGCTTTATCGCTTGAACTCGCTCAGAACTTGAGTTTTTTGTTGCATTCTGTTCTTAATTTACCGTTTATTTTAAATTCACGCGTTTTTACGGTATGGAGATAAAAGTATAAAAGTTATTTAATGAAGTATTTTTATTCCCAGCGCTACGGGACCAAAAGAGCAAAAATGATCACTATAGAATTTAGGTAGAAAAAAATTGAAAACAAGCAAAAAAAAATCCTCGTCCATCAATTTCACATTAATAACTAAAAGAAAGCAAAGCAGCTCGCTTCTCGCAAAGCTCTCACTCTGACATCTTCTCGCTTTGCCCTTCGCATTTTACCTCTACCCTCTACTATAGGTGGAATTAGTTTTAAATCGTTTTAAAACCACAATCTTTCACACACTGCGCACGCATATCCAAATGGATTGTCAATAAAAATGGTTTTAAATTTTTCATGAGCATTATAATGATGTTGAAAATGTTCGTATGGTACGATTTCAGGTACTTGCTCCAGTTGTGACAATTCTTCTTCCTGTTGTTGCAGCTGTATACGCGTTGCAGACACACAGACACAGAGACGCAGACACACACACACACACACACACACACACTTACAGACTAACATAGCGAAATGCTTCAATAAGAGAAGTAACCAACGAATGATGAGTGTTTGTTGTTGATACCCTAACTAGCTTATTTTCTATATTTACAAATTAAGTAATTAGTATTATTAAACTATTTTTACAAATGTCTCAATGGCTTGCTAAGCGCCAACTTATGCTTATCAAAGTATGCAGTTGTTGCAAATTATTGAACTACACACATATCCAAAGTAGCACTTACATTATATTAGGGTATCCAACATTCTTCATTCTCTTATTATAGAAGTCTGCTATGTTGGTCTGTTAGCTTGTGCGTGCTTGTGTGAAGCAAAACAATTGAACTTGACGAATGATGAAGTTGGAAACCCTTACCTTATTTTCTATTTTAATAAATTAATTATTTAATATTATTAAACTATTTTAGTAATTTCTCATTTGTTTGCTAAGCGCCAAATAATACTTATCAAAATATGCAACTTTTTTAAATATACACATATACTACATATCCACAATAGCACTTATATTTTAATGGGGTGTTCAACATCATCATTCTTGTTGCTAAACAGCAGAGCTGTGTGGCTCGACCGTCTCGGTCGGCCGCTTCTCTGCCACTGCACCAATACTCATTTGAAGGCAGAGATATTGTTGTACAACAACAACATATTATTTCAATATAAGAACGCCGTTCTACTGACTGTGCAACACACCGATATAGATTTACAGGTTTGCATGTCAGAGTGTTGTGGTTCGCTCAACCCGCGTCTATAGATGTTTACACATACAAATAAAACATATGCACCAATACACTCTCACAGAGCTCACACCAATAGTGCATTACTTTTCGAGCATTTCACTGCCCCGAAAGGAAAGATGTTTACACATCAAAAAATCAATGACTGTTGGAACTCACGGGCGATGTGTTAACACCTGTTTGTTGGTGTGTTTGTACCGTTATTATTGCTATCAGCACGTATAATATATTATTGAATTTGGGTTTACTTTATGAATTTGGGTTCATCATTCGTCAGTTCATTCTCTTATTAAAGAAGTCCGCTATTTTAGTCTTTAAATGGCAGTGAGTCTGTGTATTCACAAATTCGAGTGATAAATGTTGTTGTTATTAAACTGTTTTTAGTTATTTCTCAATTGTGTGAAAACGCCAACCTTTGCTAATCAAAATAATCAAAATATGCAATTATTGCAAATATATTCTATAACTACATATCTTTTATTATATTCTATTCTATTCTATAACTACTTATATATTATGAGGGTAACCAACATTCATCATTCGTCTTGTGCATTTATGTTATGCTTCTTTTGTGAATGCACATAAACTCACACTTTTTATTATAGCTAAATTTAATTATTGCCATCCCATTATTCTCTATTATAACTAAATATGTTAATAGTTGCCAACCCAGAAACCCTGCACCTACAAATAAATAAGCTTGTAGGTAATAGTATTATATTTTGTGGTTGTTTGTGTGCATAACATAAGCGGCAGAACCGACTGACTCGACCGTCTCAGTCAGCTGCTTTCTGCAACTAAGCACCGTGATATACTTAATACGGTACAGTCAGGGGAGAGAGCGCTCTCTTTGTTTTTGCATTTAAAAAACTATTTAATTAATATAATCGAAAGCGTTTCACTCAAAAATTTATTTAGCTAAACATTTTTACGAAACTACAAAATTGTATAGGCTGCATACAACCATGATAAAATTTACGGGGTAGTGTCATCAGAGAGAGTGCTCTCTTTTTTCGGATACCAATCGACATTCGCAAAGTGCTTGTTGTTCGGGTAAGACGTTGATGCGGACGAATTTTTTTCTGTTTGTTATTTTTGTTGCTGTTTGTTTTTTTAGGTTAAGATTTTACTTGTGACTTTTTAATATGCCTTTATACTGCGCAATTTGCGAAAAATAAGATTCTCGGCGGGGAATTTAAAATAGCCTAGAAAAAATGTTTATACTTTGCCACAAACGTACCATTGGTATAAGTTCAAATGCGATTAAGAATTTAGAATCAATAGCGGAAAGTGTTGATTTGCCAATGCACTTAAAAACATTTTTCTTTAAAATAAGAATATTTTTTAGATTAAAAAATCTCAACACCAAACTACAAATACAAAAATAAAAACAAAAGCTTATGGACCATCGCAAACAACTAAAAATAATGCTTTAAGAAAACAATAATAATAATAACAATTGTTTTTAGTTTTAAAATATACATAAGTTTTGTTATTAAAAATTATTACGTTTTTTTAATCATTTGCGTTTTATTCAAACTCTTTTTTTATTGATTTTTTACAACGCAACATAATTGCGTCGACCGCATAAAAACAAAACACTTCTTATACCTAAATCACTCGCATTTGCAAAACAATTCCCTAACAGCAGCTCGAGAATTATTGGAACTTCGAAATGGCTCTGGGCAAGATTTTTACTGCCACGCAAATCAAAATATTAAAGAGCGGTGGCAAAAGAGCAGAGTTTAATTCAGATGATATATCGCGGATATTTGCCTCCATTCCGCAGGCCCTCGGGCGTAAAGCCATCTGTATAAAAAAGGATTTCCTTTACAAAGTCACGCAACCTTATACAGATATTTATCAAATGTGGAAATCAAGACAGGTACCCTGGATGTGGTCATTGATCTTATGAATAATGAGACTATAGATGATGCTGACAGCTCAGCCGACGTCGTTTACGAGCCAAGCTACTATGTCCAAATGGCTATTGCTCGTGGGTTAAAGAAGTCATGGAAGCAGCCAGTTTTCTTTGATTTTAACACACAAATGGACATTGATACACTGAATAACATCATTAAAAAATTGTACAGAAGAGCATATCCGGTTGTTGCAACTGTCTCTGATTTGGGTACTGGCAACCAGAGGCTATGGAGAGAGCTTGGTATATCGGAAAGTAAGTGTTTAACAAGAATCAAAGGAAAAGAAGTCTCTATATTGTGTTTTGTTTTCAGCAAAAACATGTGTAAAGTAGTTATTTTGCCGAGGTACAGATCTCAGTCTGTCCATGGCCCACGTCACAAGAATGATTTATATTTAATCAGCGACGCTTCATGAAATGGAGGCAAGAGGGGTGAAGTTGCCAAAGACGGCGTCTCGTGCAAGTGAGGTGCCTGGGTGATCAGGGTGTAGCAAGGTAACCCACTGCACAAAACCGCCACTAATTACCCAGGGTATATTTTCGGCGAATACATGCAAGTCGCAAGCCGGCGCGAGGAATAGACAACCCCGTTTCGTTTTGTTTTCTGTGTGTGTGTGTATGCGTTTGCATGCACTCGCGCGCGCAACTAAAACGGCCAAAGTCAAGAGACTCGAAGGCGAGGGGGGATTTTTAGCTTAAGCGTTTTCTTTTATTCTTTCGCTGCTTCACTGTTTCTTACTTCTTAGAGATATGCTTACAATTATAATTCGAAACAAATCGCGGCTTTAAACTTCACTACTCCTATGCCGTCGATGATGATAATAATTACTCCCGTTCCTGTCTGCTTTCTTTAACTAAAAACTCAACCTCTCGCGTTGACCTTCGCGCATGTGTTTTTCACAATTCTCGAATTCTCCGTCGACACGTCTCTATCGCTATCGTTCCCGATCGCTACTGCTCTGGTCGCTTCATTGCGCTTTTCTCTTGTCCTCCTCTGTTAAATTTAAGCCTTAGTGTTATAATGTGTTATGTAGTGGTGTAATGTAAATTAACAAATGTAAACTCCGATAAATACTAACTTTGGATGTGAATATGGATATAAACTAAATCAAATGTAATTTCAACGTCTTAATATCTACTCGTGTAGTAACTCTATAATAATGCGCGATGTTAACTAATATATATACTTCCCAAAATTATCTTATTCTAAATGTGGTGGAGGCCTGTGGTGGGCCTACTTCACCCACCCCCCCCCCCCCCCCCCCTTTCTCCGTGACTGTGACCCTGGCGTCGCGGTGTTGGGTCACGGCATACTGCATATCTCCTGCTGCTACCGTGAAGCGGTCCCGACGTCCGCGTCTCCCTCTCTGACGTAGTACCTCTTGAATCTTTGTCACTGCTTCTTGTGTCAGGATGGTGCTGTCTCGAAGGCACGTGCAAGAATCTAGGAATTTTGCACCCACCCAAAAGTAGCCTGCTTAAACCGGGGGATGGCTGGTGGGTTTATAGTTTGCCTAGCGACCCATTCCGCGTCGTCGTCCCAACCGAGGATCTGGTCGACGGGCTTATCCTGGACTTCCCCCCAGCCGCTCAATTCACACGTTTCCGATTCTGTAATTTTTCCCTCCTTCTTTGTTTCTGTTCCATCCGTTGTTACGGGCGGCGTGGTCTCGTCCGCCTTCGGTACTGATGCCCTGTTCCGCGGCGCTCCAACGTGTATCGTGGTTTCTTCCAAAATCCTAATTATGGGCTCGTCGTCCTTCGAATCTATTTCTGTCCGTATATAAGTGTATTTTGTAATCCGTTTGGGTCCCTCGTGGCTCTGCTCGCTCTCCTGTACTTCCACATGGCTTCCTTCGGCGTGCCCATGGGTATACTCCTCGTCGTCGCCGAACCTAACTTCTATGCTCATCTGCTGATAAAAATTTGATATGTATTATTATGAAAGTTTTGTGGGGTATGTAATTTTTAAAGGAAAAGATAAGAGAAAAAAAACCGAAGAGAACTCGTTTGCTGGTTCTATCTAAGCTATTTATGTCGGACGATGGCTTTCGATTAGCTCTGTTTCTTGCTGTTGGTTTGATTCTGAATTCTCCTCTTCTCGTAGGAAGGGCTTTAACTGTGCTATGCCAGCTGTTCGGGTTTTACGCTCTCCTCCCGTTGCCAGACGCACAAAATTCGGAGAAATGAACTTTTTAACGGTGTACGGCCACTCGTATTTCGGGGCTAGCTTTGCTGCGAATCCGTCGCTTGCTTTGGATAGCTGGTGTGTTCTTAGCAAGACCAACTCGTTGATTGTAGGGCGCCATTCCCTCCGTCTCAGGTTGTAATTTCTCCCTTGATCACTTAAGGCTCGTTGCTGGTTGCTCTGCGCTATCCTGAAAACTTCTTTCAAGCGATTTGCCTTCTGCTCCGGCGTCTGCGATGCGCTTCCCGTACCCGGCGTCTTCTCGTCGTAAAGCGTTGCTGGCAGGCGCGGTTCTCTTCCCTGCATTAGGAATGCTGGGGAGAATCCTGTTGAGTCTGCGATGCTCGAGTTGACGGCCAACGAAATTTCGGGTATTAGTTTGTCCCACGAACTTTGATTACCAGAAATGAACTGCGCTATCATAGTCTTCACCGTTCGGTTGGTTCTCTCAGTTGGGTTTCCTGGGGGCAATATGGGGCTGTGTGCTCCATTTCCACACCTAGAGAATTCAAAAAAGTTTTAAAAATTCGGCTTGTGAATTGCACCCCGTTGTCGCATACGAATTTTTTTGGTACCCCGAAGCGGCACAAAATTCGTTCGCGAAAAGCCTTTTGGAGCGTGGTAGCCGTCGCACGTCTCAAGGGGACCAGCTCCACCCATTTCGTGAAAGCGTCATGGAACACTAACAACATCGTGTTACCCTGCTTTGAGCGTGGCAGGGGTCCTACAAAGTCCATCGGCTCCGCAACCTGGCGGGTAAGCATGTGTCCGGCTGGCTTCCTCTGCTCTGTCTTGAATAATTGGCATTTTTCGCAACATTTGACATACCTGGCTGCATCCCGAAACATACCCGGCCAGTAATAGCGTTGTGACAGCCTCATGATCGTCTTGCGGATCCCTTGGTGACCTGCCGTCGGCGCATCGTGGCATTCCTGTAACACACGCTTCCTTTGCTCTGCATCGACACAGAGCTTCCACGGGATATAATCCTCGTCATCCGCGCGGTGTCCTAGGTTCCTGTATAGCTGGCCATTTTCTTCCACGTAGTCGGCATACCTTGTCGGTTCTGTAGCTATCTTGTCCTTCATCGCTTGAACCCACTTTCCCTGGACTTGCTGAACCACGGCTTGTTGGAGCTGCTCTAACGGGTCGCGCGACAGAGCATCAACCACCACGTTGAGTTTGCCTTTCCTGTACTTGACGTCGAATTGATACTGTTGGAGTTCCAATGCCCACCTTGCGACTCTTCCTGTCGGGCTCTCTATAGGGTCTAACCACTTCAGTGCCATATGATCCATGATCACCTCGAATCGGTAGCCCTCCAGGTAGCATTTCAATTTCCGAATTGACCACACTATCGCTAGGCATTCCTTTTCCGTGGCCGAGTAATTCTCCTCTGCTTTCGATAGTTTCCGACTCGCGTACGCTACGACTCTCTCTTGCTGGTCGATGTTCTGAGTCAGCACTGCTCCCAGGCCATAGTCACTCGCATCTGTCTGCAGTGTGAACTTTTCCCCGAAATCTGGACATGCCAAGACAGGGGCGGATGTTAGACAGAGTTTGAGTTTTTCTAGCGCCGCTTGCTGTTCCTCATTCCACGACCACTTTCGGGCTTTCTTCAACAAGACCGTCATAGGCTGCACCACTGTCGTAAAATTTGGCACAAATCGCCGGTACCATGATGCCATCCCTAGACATCGTCTGAGTTCCTTTAAATTCGTCGGTGCTTCTAAGCTTCGGATGGCTTCTACTTTTGACGGGTCTGTTTAAATGCCTTCGTCGCTCACCAGATGTCCTAGGTATACCAGTTTCCGTTGGAAGAACGAGCATTTTCTCCGGTTCAGCTTCAGATTGGCTGCCCTCAACCGCCGAAAGACTTCTTTCAGGTTTTCCAGGTGCTGTTCTTTCGTCTTGCTTATTACGATGATATCGTCTAAATAAGCGAATGCGTGGGGTTCCATCTCCAGACCGATTACCATGTCCAACGCCCTCTGGAAAGTCGCACCCGCGGAATGTAGTCCAAATGGCATGACCTTCCATTGGAACAATCCGCGACCGGGTACCGTGAACGCAGTGTATTCTCGACTGTCCACCGCCATGGGGATTTTCCAATACCCATGTTTCAAGTCCAGAGTCGAGATGTAACGGGCATTTCTTAGTCTCTCCAGGATATGATTGATCCGCGGCACCGGATATGCATCGGGTATGGAGTGTGCATTGAGCTGCCTGTAGTCCACACACATCCTCCATTCGTTCGTTTTTTTGCGGACTAGCACGATAGGTGCGCTATGTGGGCTCCGTGACGGCTCTATGGCTCCTGCCTCTAACAACTCGTTAACCTGTTGGTCGATCACGCGCTGCATGGCTGGATTTTTAGGATAACACCTCTGTTTAATAGGTTTGTCATCCTTCATAATTATCCGATGCTGGGTTACGTTAGAAACGCCCTGGAGTCTCTCGAAAAGTGCCAATTCTGCATTAAGAAATTCCTGCGACACCGAATCCAAGTCCGCGGGCCACTCCAGTTTCTCCTCAGTGTCGCCCTCCGACCCTGGGTGTAATACGCCGTCCTTTTCCTGAGGTGCCTCCACTCCAGTACTTCCCAACTCAACCACCGATGGCTCCGCGACGACTAGTACTGCGTCTCGGCCTACCCTTCGCCCGGTAAGCGTGGCGTCTACCTTGCGGGGTGCCCTCAGGACGTTCCTCCGCCATGCGCCTCCTGTCCTGCGTGTCTTGTTGTCCCCTTCCTTCGTAGGCTCTGCATTGGTTCCGTGATCGCCCTCGATCGGCGACTCGGCACTCTGTAATATTAATGTCGCCTCCCCACACTGCAAAGTCGTCCCCATCCTACACAGGAAATCCATCCCCAGGATTAGACTATCTATCATGGATGGCATTACAAGCAGGACCATTATTACTTCTTTGTTGACGAGCCCCACTTTCGTCCGCAACAATGTGTCTATGGTTACCATTGAACCGTCTGCCAATCCTGTGTTCGCGATCGCGTCGTGTACTACCACTTTCATCTCAATCTTCCTGAAAAATCTCTCACTCACGAAGCTCCTAGTAGCTGCAGTGTCGACCGTCGCCTTCGCCAGTCGGCCTCCGACCTTCACAGTGGCGACTATGCGACTCTTTTCGACCTTGAGAGGGTTTTCTAACTCCGGGACTGACTTGAGCTGGCGCCCATCCGATCCCGCTCCGGATGACGCAGCTGCCCGTTTCCCGCCCTCTTTCTACAACATTCCCCGCTACTCACACCTCGATTGCCACACTGCCTGCAGAAAAGCACATTGGGGTTGGGACATTCTCTGGCGAAGTGTCCCTCCTGCGAACAATTGTAACATACGCGCGTTCTACTTTGCTCGTGCCCCATCATGATGTTTGAAATCATATCATGCCCTCCGATTTGAGAATCGTTTGGTTCGTTTCGTGCCATGGGATTTGAGCCAGTGGTCTCTGGAAAGGATTAACCTGCCTCGCGTGCGTATCCACGCTTCCGAACCTGTTTGCGCGCTCGAATCCCGACTGCACCGTATCCCGACTGTACCCTGCTTCCCAGCGGCTCTGGCTTCGAACATTCTCAAATTCCGCGGCCATTTGAGTCAGTTGAGCTAACGTCCGGAAATCATTTCTGCGGACGTACAACCTGTAGTCTGGCGCTAGATTCTCATAAATCCTACTCAATTCCTGATCGGGACTATATCCGGAATGATGCATCAGTTTCTTTAAATCTATCAAATAATCTTTATAACCCTCGCCGGCTCTTTGCCGTCGGGCCCCTCATTGCCCTGGGAATACGGTCTAGCTCTACCTCATATGACAACGCGTGTTCCTCAAGTGCCCCTACGAATTCAAGCGGGTCAGAGCGACCGTCAAAACGGATTCCCCATTTCCTCACTTGTTCGGGTATGACCACGAAATGTCGGGTTTGTAGTCCCTCTGTCCCACCTGGGTGCTAGTCACAGGGGGAATAACAGACGGCCCCACATAAATCCCGGATGGTGTCCCAATTTACCGCCTTGCTGACAAATGCTGCGCTTGCTCGAATGGTGGAAACTCCCCTTTCGATGACCCAGACAAAGTCAGTAAGTCTGACTCGGACTTTTGCCGCTGTCGCATACCTATATTGAGAGTGTTATACGAGGCGGACGGTTCTGGAACTTTCAAAAATTGCAACTCCCACTCGGCCAATCGTTTCCAAGTTTCCGTGCGATGACCCCCTTCCCTTATAAACGCACATACCCTTTTCCTTAAATCGTCTACTTTTCCCGTTCGATCCAAGCCCAGTTCGTGGGCGACGCGTTCCAGTTCCTCTTTCCGGCAATTGTAGACCCATCGTGCACCTACGCCTGGGTTTCCGCGGTCCTCCAGTGATGGAATTTGTGGCTCACTCATCGTTGGTTTAAGTCCGGTTGAGCTCTGATCCTTTGATAATGCCGTCATAATCCACCTCCCTTTTTTTTTTATTTAACCTTTTCCTTATTTCCCTTGTCGAAACGTTTATTTAATTTATTTTTTTCAAATTAAATTTTATATAATTTAACAGAAAAAAAAATTTAATTCGATTTTACATTATTTAAATATGTATTTAATTTACCTTGTTTTAATACTATATATTATTTATTATTATTTATTCATTATTATTTATTTTTTTATTTATTATTATTATAATAATTTTTTTTTTTTTATATAGTATTATTTCTTTTTTTTTATTTAATTTTATATTTTTATAATATTATTTTAATTTTGTTTTCTTTTTGTTAAGGTTTTAATTTTTTTTTTTTATAAATGTTATCTATAACCTTTTTACATTTTTGTTAAAAAACTTGTATTGATTAATCTTTCTGTTTGATTAAATTTTCCCTTGTTAAATGTTCGTTTAATTAAATTTGTTCATTTGCTTCGACCGATTTTCCATTGTACTTGTTCCACTGTTTGATTTTCACTTTTCAACTGTTCTCGTCTCAACGTTTGATTGTTCGCAGCCACGCCCAAAACTAGTCACACTTTGTTAATTTGGCGCGTGCTGTACTTCGAGCGTTGACCCGCACTCTGCTCCGTTAAGCAATCGGCGTCCAAGTCTCGCCGTCACTTTCGTTCACTTGCAGGTGTTCAACTCCCGTTCACTTAATCGGCTCGTCCGTTTCAACCGTCGAAATCTTTGTGTCGCGACAATCGTGCAAAGATTTTTTCTGACCTCTGTTTCACCCACGCGCGATCGAACAGAGTGTGGTAGGGCATATATGGTTTCACAAACTTCACACTCGTTAAGCGATGCTTTTGGGCCTTTTAACTACCAAATCACACCACTCCTCTTTCACTTTACGTCCCTGCTCGGGCGCCACTTGTAAAGTAGTTATTTTGCCGAGGTACAGATCTCAGTCTGTCCATGGCCCACGTCACAAGAATGATTTATATTTAATCAGCGACGCTTCATGAAATGGAGGTAAGAGGGGTGAAGTTGCCAAAGACGGCGTCTCGTGCAAGTGAGGTGCCTGGGTAATCAGGGTGTAGCAAGGTAACCCACTGCACAAAACCGCCACTAATTACCCAGGGTATATTTTCGGCGAATACATGCAAGTCGCAAGCCGGCGCGAGGAATAGACAACCCCGTTTCGTTTTGTTTTCTGTGTGTGTGTGTGTATGCGTTTGCATGCACTCGCGCGCGCAACTAAAACGGCCAAAGTCAAGAGACTCGAAGGCGAGGGGGGATTTTTAGCTTAAGCGTTTTCTTTTATTCTTTCGCTGCTTCACTGTTTCTTACTTCTTAGAGATATGCTTACAATTATAATTCGAAACAAATCGCGGCTTTAAACTTCACTACTCCTATGCCGTCGATGATGATAATAATTACTCCCGTTCCTGTCTGCTTTCTTTAACTAAAAACTCAACCTCTCGCGTTGACCTTCGCGCATGTGTTTTTCACAATTCTCGAATTCTCCGTCGACACGTCGCTATCGCTATCGTTCCCGATCGCTACTGCTCTGGTTGCTTCATTGCGCCTTTTCTCTTGTCCTCCTCTGTTAAACTTAAGCCTTAGTGTTATAATGAGGGTATTCAGTAGCTATGCTATGTGCGTAAAGTACTAAAGTGTTATATGAAAGCTTTACAACAAACACATAGAAGCATTTTTAACACAGCAAACATGCCTCTGGGTATGTTTGCTACTATTGTACTATATGTGTTATTGAGTGGTTGCCAGACTATTTATAAAAACTGCTGCTTTCGAGATTATTGAATTAGTGAAATTAGGTCACACTAGGCGAGTTTTGGTTGTAAAAGTAAGTAAATTTTATTAATTATTAATTTAAAAGACTAAACTGATGTTTTTAAAAGTGTCAGAAGCGACAAAAGCAAATAGAGTGCGGGAGAATGATATAAAACGCTTTATTTTATTTTATTATTTTCAGTTTAACAATTAATCAATTCAATTTCAATATCGATTGTATTGTCATCGAACTGGCTAACAGTTGACTTAGCACTTATACGACAAAAGAAACGTAAAAAGTGCACTCACTAGCTACACTGTAGTATATATAACACTTTACGCACATAGCATAGCTACTGAATACCCTAAATATGTTATGTAGTGGTGTAATGTAAATTAACAAATGTAAACTCCGATAAATACTAACTTTGGATGTGAATATCGATATAAACTAAATCAAATGTAATTTCAACGTCTTAATATCTACTCGTGTAGTAACTCTATAATAATAGGTCTATTCGATAGCTGCACTAGTGTACCCTAGTGTACTCTAGTTCACAAAAAGTGTTCGAGAGCTACACTAAACTGTTCTGCCCTGTGTTTTTTAGTTTGCACTGACTTACACTTTTCTGCACTTTTCTACACCACCAAAAATCAAGAGCAGAAAAGTGTAGAACAACAAAACAGCTGTTTTGCGTCAGTTACGTTTTTGAGCTCTTCATATCAGTTTAACATTGCAAGTTTTAACAATAATTAAAAATGTCAAATGAGTTTATTTTATAGCTTTTTATACAATATGCAGAGCCTGAAGTATATTCAGAGTAGGATGCAGCAGCTGCCGCACCCAATAAAAATAAAGAAAAGGCTATTTGAGTGAATTCAAGCACAAAATTCCTCTTGTAGCTGGGAAATGCGTTTGAAATTCTTTATCCGTGTAGGTTGGAAAAGTTTGTCGTCATCAATTAACTCACTTATAGTGAAATTTTCATTGTTATTCAAACTCATGTTAGTCATGTCAGTCAGCTGTTGCTTCATTTGCTCTAACTTACACCTTTTTTGTTCGATAGTAGCTCTACACCTTTTTACACTTAAAATTTTCAGAGTTGTATTTTTCGTGTTCTGTTCTGCCCTGCACTACCCTACACTTTCCACTATCAAACAGACCTAATGCGCGATGTTAACTAATATATATACATCCCAAAATTATCTTATTCTAAATGTGGTGGAGACCTGTGGTGGGCCTACTTCACACATAGTTTAGCCATCCAGCAGATGAGCTTCTAAAAATTTTTGTTTTCCGGACATACCCCATTTAATAAAGCTGGTCCGTAACCACTACGTGGATTCAGGATTATTTATAAATTAAAATAATTGACAAAGACGACAATTCAACAGGCATTTACTCACTTTTCCAATTCAGATCTTAAATTATGTTTAAAATAACAGAAAACCATATAAACGTTCGCTCGCTTTCTAAACAAAAAGTGAAATTGGCGACGCAATTGTTTTCTAATACAACCGCCAGCTCCATTAGACGCTGCTATTAGTTGGGGTATAAAGTTGATAATGCATGTGAAACTGCAGATCTTTTTAAACTCTTAAATGACTGGTTTGACGATTTCAATTCTAAATTGTCAACGGCAAACTTAATTGAATCAACACAGCCTTATGGTAAGCAACTTGAACTCCAACGATCGATTTTGAAAAGAATATCTGAGATTATGGGCACGGAACTCCTTGGGAAACCAAATAGGCTACCATTTCTAACAGGGATTATTGTTAATAATGCAACTCTTGACGCATTGTATATTTACCTTCGGGAGAAGAATAGACTTGAGTATATACTGACAAGCCCACATGCAATGCGGTCAAGATGTGGACAATTTGATCATCCAACTCCGCTGCAATTTAAGTTTAGATTAAGAAAATATATAACAGGTATGACAACGTTAAAATAATCAATTTACAATCAATTTCATTGTAATAATAATTATAATTGTTTAAATGTTTAGCTTTATGTTTCAGCAAAGTTTTGATCGTGAATGTTGGTAGTTATGTTCTGTGTTTTGTCTCTTATATATAAGATGCGTAATGCGTAAATGTAACTTACTATAATTGAATTTCATAACAATTAAAAAAATTTAACTTCATTATAAATTATATATTTAACTTCATATAATTATTATATTTTTACATTCGCCATTTGCTGCTTAAGCTCCTTAATATAATTATTAGAATTATTGTTAAGGCAACGGCAACGGCAAGTTGTCCGTAAGTTGTCCTGCTGCCTGAGCTGGCGTTCCTTTTTTTGAATTTCAAGGCGCATGGCCTTGAGGGCAGCCAGCTCGAACCTGCGACCTCTCTGTTCCATCTTCTTTTTTGACTGTGAAACGTAACATATGTACCAGTGTTGCCAATTCCGCGTTTTTCCCGTCAGATCTGGCTTTTTTCAAAACGCGATTGCGGGAAAAATTTTCAAATATTGTATGGGACAGCTTTTTTCTGTACGAGTCATTTGGTATCATTTGTATGTAAAAAGCTTTTTTTGCTTTATTTTTTCGCTTTTCTAGCTTTTTTTGCTCAAAAAAAGTTGGCAACACTGATATGTACATATAAAGACCCGTTTCTTCAAACTCCCAGAATTCGAGACGGGACGGATTGAAATAACGGATCATTATATAAAGGGAGAAGCCCTAGTGACGGTCATAGCCCCAAAATAGGTCAACCGGAATATTTTGGCGAGTTTTGATGCTAGCGGGGTCTTATCACTGTGATTGATAGCTCTTAGTGCCGGCTTGCTTTTTATGTAGTCTACTGGTGTTTATACTAAGTTTTGGATGCACCAGAGACTAAAATTAAAATACCGATATTTCGACGTAAGCTTTGTAACTTTTCAACGCGTTGGAATTGTATTATTTCAAGTTTCAGCAAAGAGAAATAAATAATTTTCTTAATCGTTTTTTCTTGCCCTTTCATAATCTGTAGTCCAAAATTTTTTCTGTTCAATATTTTGGGTTTAACATTAATAAATGTAAAATTATGTTTCTGCGTGTTCTGGTCACATACGATGTGATACACTTTAACACTTATCGATATTTGTATCGACTATCGTATCACTTTGCAAAAGCCGAATTTCAAAATTGTGTCAAATTCACACAAGGAACAGATGCGTGTTGACTTAAGAAGAATAGAAAAATTTTATTATTATTTAGTTAAAACAATGTTAAATGAATTTGTTATGATTTGCAAGAAGAGCAAGAAAAAGTTATATTAAGAAAAATGAAGAAAAATTAATAAAATGAATTTATTATGAGTTGGCATAAAACTTGACTTAATTTTTTGTATTAAACAAGTTTCTGGGCAATCTAAAAATGTATTGTTCTTGTGTGTGCGATGTTGAGCGTGAGATGCATAAATCGATACTTTAATCGATACATCGCTGCATCGCTGGCGATACTGTTTTTTACGAGTAATAAATTTTAATAAATTATTAAATTCGGTTGTTTTTGAGTGTTTAATTGCATAAAATACAAAAGCATAAATAAAAACAATGATTTGGCATTTTATTTCATTTTATTGGCTCTATTTTGACAAGATTAAGGGGAGTGACTACTACAGGGGCACTTTGTCGAAAATCGTAATTTTGACTTTTTTCATTAAATCCTATATATCTTTCAAAAAACGAATGAAATGTGTATAATGCCTTACACTGATCGATGGGCAATTGAACTAGCTTTCCTACGATACCAACAGCTAAGCTTTACGTTGATTTCTGACAATTTAATATCCCAAAAACCTTAGGGGTGTTCACTGTTAGGGCTTCTCCCTTATATCCCTCATTCGGGGCCATGTTCTGTGAGAAAAGTTATTAAGGCTTGAGAACCATGCATGTATTTGGGCGGTCATATTTTATGGGGCTGGTACCGAGGTAGCTGCACTCTTCGCAAATGACTTAAAAACTGGCTGATTAATATTGTTAATTTTTTATTTATAAAATATGTGAAATTGTAGGCTTTAAACGTATATATGACATATTCGGGGCCATCCTCTTTGAGTTGAGATATTTAAGATATGCTGGATTTTCGATATTTTAATCACTTGTTTCAACCATTTCAAAAGCTGGAATATGCCAAACGGGGTATGACAAAAATAGACAATTAGTTTTTTTTTAACATTTCTGCATCAATTTTTATTTGATTCCAAGCTGAAAAACTTGTAAAGCACTAAAGTTAATTGGTAGTTCTGACTCATGAACCAAGTTCGAATATTCGTTGCTGGCGGAACCGTTGATAGCTTATGTGCGTTAAGTAATTTTAATTGATTAAAGTCAATAATTAGTAAATTTTTTGTTAGTGTGGCAGCTCTTGTTTGCGATGGCGCGTACAGCGATGTATATATGCATGTTTCACATAAAAGCTTAGTACGCAGGAACTAGAATTATTTCTGATAGAAATTTACACATTATTTCTAATGTGTATCCTAAAACCCTGTGTGCCCCTTAAAAATACTGTAAAAATCCCAAAAACGCAAAAAAATGGCAAAACAAAAAGGTAAAAGAGTAATACGGGCACACTTGTGCGTAGAAATAATGTGCTGCTCATTTTTTCTAGCAGAAATTCAGCTGTTCAATGCCATCCACACGATCCACTTCAATGTAATCGATGTGGCAACTCTCAACATTTTTTGAGTATACATTTCTAGCTGCTGCATATACTCATTAGAAATGTCTCTAGAAATTATGTCCAGAAATTATTTCTAGCGTTTTTTTTATATGGAGTTTGACACAACTAGAAATATTTCTAGTTCCTGCGTACTAAGCTAAAATGCGAAAAAAAAACACATAAATGCCTTTTTCTCAAAAACTGTATGGTAAACTTTTATGATTTCAACGGCAAAATAATGAGAAAAATAGGGCCTTTATCCTTAACTACCGTGCAACTTAGGCCATTATCTTGGAAAAAATATAAAAGTTAGCAACGATTTTAGTTTTTGAGCAAAAAAAGTGCCACCTAGCTGCATATATACTACGTTTATGCTTGCTGTTTCATGATTTTTTAAAATCACGCTTTTTAAAATACGCCTGTTTATGCTATTTTATAAAAATCATGATTTTTCTGAAGGGTGAAGCCACCTATGCAGCTTCATATGAAAAAGGTGGCAGCACATCAGCACAAACAGCTGATAAACCGAAAGCCAAAACGTTAAACGAATTAAATCTTCAAAATGTTAAATGAAAATGCAAATTTTTTTTAATTCAACGGCAAACGCGAACATCAGAGATGGTTCGTTGTCTTTTAAAGTCAAGAATGGAGCTGCTGTTCGCAGCAATTTAATTAGTGCGGAACAGCTGATTTCACACAGTAGCGTTGCCAGACTGCTTACACAAAAAATCATGATTTGTCCAAAAAATCATAGTCAAAATACGTGTGTAGAAAAAATCACGATTTTGTGTTTATGCTAGTATTTTTAAAAAAAAGCATGATCTGAATTCATGATTTTTTGCAAGCATAAACGTAGTAATAGTTGCTTTGGCATATACCCACGCTATATCACCCAGCTTTCTGTTGCGCAGTAGTTCAGCTCATCCTGGAACTACTAACTCATTATGCCTTTTTAATGAACAAATAAGGTTGACCTACATTTAATTAATTTTCTCAAAATCTGTATGTAGAATCTCTCTAAATTTAATTGTTATAGCTTTCTGAAACATATAGCTTTAATTTGTATGTATATTTACCTACAATTTTGACCATAAAATAGGTGAAATTGTTGTTTTTATCGTTTATAAGCCGTATTATTTCTGAGTTGAGATATTTAAGATATGCTGGATATGCAATTTTTAATTGCTTGTTTTACCCATTTCAAAAGCTGAAATATGCCAAACGGTGCATGAAAACAATAAATAATTCATTTTTCAACATTTCTGCATACATTTTTTTTTTTGATTCCATGCTGAAAAAGGTACATGAACACGAAATTAATCGGTGGTCCCAACTCGTAGCTAGCTAGCTTGACGCACATAGAAAAATTTAAAACCATCGCTTAGATATGTTTCGATGCATCGCAGCATCACTAGCTGTGACATGTATTTGCTTACATTGCGTTAAGAATAATAGAGACTGCAAATAATTTGAGTTAACAACATGAAATTTTTGTTAAGCTTTTCGATTATAGACTTACTCTTGTTAAACGGGGATTGTTGTTATTTTTCAATGTCACCCACTGTTCGCATTAAAATGGATAACAATGAACAAGCCGGAATGCATAGGTTAGCATTTCCCTTTACTATTACTTGGCGTTGTATGTAATTAAAATAGTTTGTAAATAGAAAACTGAAGTATACCGTTGAGTTTTATGAAAAGATATTGAGTCAGAACTGTGAGTATATGATTTCTCAACCGTTGCCAGCGGCAGTTTACATTAGCACCGATGAGTTGGATGATTTTCGCCGCATGAATAAGGTGAGCACCCACATTATTAAAGTAATGCAGAGTTGAAAACCTATAAAACAGTTTAAGTGCATTAGTTATCTCTTGTTGTTGCAGCTCAGTGCAGTGTACCCAAAATTCATTGACATTGAAGCTTTCACAGCAAAAGCCAAACCATTCACAGTATTATTACGTGGATCTACAAAGGACTTAACGCTGCCCATTCATTTTCGATACCACGCAGCAAGCAAGTACCGGTAGGTATTGCCAACTTAAGATGCCTTGTAAACACATTAAAAAAAATATTTTAGCACAACAACCACGGTAAACATTAGCTCTCCAAAATTATATCTCAGCTGCCAAAATGAACATAATCGCTTTGATACAGATAAGCTTTATTGCCTCAACTTAAACAAAAGCGATTTTGAAGAGGACCTTAACTCGGAAAAATCGAAAGGGTGTTTATGGCAGCAAGTGAGCGAAGGCCACAGTTCACGAGAACTGCTCCGTGTTATGATTCCTGTGGGAGACGCCAATGGTTTTACGCTCGTTTTTTATGTAACAATTTCCTTGACTTGGACAGCTTCAATATGGACTGTGCTGCGCATACATTTAGTAACAACTCGAATACAAAAGACTTAAGGCAACAGCGTTTGAAAAATAAACTTTACATAAATAAAACTAAAGAATTTGGATATAGAAATATATATACAAATGTAAATGTACTATGTGTCCCGGTGCGCGTTGATGCACTCCCCCATTTCGAAAAAATCTTCTGTTTAAATATTTTTAAGGTCGTAAAGACAAAATAAAAAGTTGATGTAAAAGGTGGACGTGGACCCCTACCTAGCGTTGCTGTGGTGCTTAATAACGTCTTCTATATGTATATAGAACACATGATATTCTCGTTGATCGTCTTTTTTACCTCGCAAATGTTCACTTGATAGCTTTGCTTTTGATGTTTTTCTCCCAATTGATAATTTTTTGAAGGCAAATCTTACAATTTTACAAATTTAATTTTAAACATAGTGACGCATAGTTAATTTTGGCTATGCCAAGACTATGATACCCTTCACACAGCCAAATCAATGCTCCCCCCTCTTATTTATGTTTCTGTGCAGTTTTTGTTAATTTTTCGCTCCTATTTTTACTCTTGAGCGTCATTTACTTGTTCTTGTGCGACAACAACAACAATTTGACATGTAGGTACTTGAAAGTGCACGACAGAGACAACAATCGATAGTACGATATGGTCAATTTGTATGGTGGCTATGTCGTAAAATGCTCCGATCGGGATGAAATTTCATAGTGAACAAACCCGACATGATCTAAGCAATCTGTGAAAGTTTCATCAAGATCGGTTTAGCAGTTTGGCCGGAAATCGTGTTGAAACAGACAGACGGACACGCGGAAATCAATTCCTGAGCTCGTCCTGATCATTTTGATATACAGTGTGCCAACAATAGGTTTACACACTGTAAAAAATATTATTTTTTTTCACTTTAGAGCTACAAAAGACACACTAGTTGTTGTTTTTAATTTTTTTTTCATAATTTTTTTTTATGTTCTTCATGCAATTATCCTTAAAAACTATTAATCAAACTTAAAAAATATTAACATTAACAAAAAATAATAACAAAAACTAAAAAAGGAACTAAATTCAACTGCCAACAAAGTGTTTACACAATGTCAATCTATTTAATATTTCTTGGTATTAAACTAAAACTAATATTTTGTGTGTCTACCATTGCAATGGCAATGCAATGCAATGCCAATGCATTGGCTTCTAAAACTGCTCCCAGACGGCGTTTCATCGATTTGAGCAGATTTTGAACGCATGGAATATTTTGCCATTCTATTAAGATCAATTCTATTTTTTGGATGGCGTTTGGCGGTCCGTTTTTTAAGGTAAGACCACAGATTTTCAATTGGGTTGAGGTCTGGGCTTTGGGCAGGAGCATCGAACACCTTTTTACAATTGTATAGCAGCCAGCACCTCACCGTATGCGCGTTGTGCTTAGGATCATTGTCCTGGTACAATTTAAAAGTTGGCTTGCCATCATTTATAAATCCAAATTTGTTGGCACTGGATACCAAATGTGTGCGCAATATGTTCAGATATTGTTGGGCATCCATAGTATTTTCGATGAAGCACAATTCACCAACTCCTTTGCTTGAGATGCACCCCCAAACCATCACTGACAATTTACCAAACTTTACAGTGGGTATAATATTTTTGATTCAAGTGCTTTCAAAGGCTTGCGCCACACTCTACTGGGTCCATCATTATAAAATAGCATCATTTTCGATTCATAACAGAAAACCACGTCTTCCCAATACGAATCTGGCTGTTCCACGTGAATCCTGGCAAAAGTTAAACGTTTGTTAACATGCTCCGGCGACATTAAAGGTTTTTTTCGGGCAGCTCGAGATGAAAACTCGTTTCTTTTGATGGCCTTTCTCACACTTTCACGAGATATGGTAATGCCACATTCTTTCTCCATGTCGTTGGCAAGCGCTCTGGTCGAAATAAATGGATTCTCATTGATCTTTCTGACCATAATTCGCTCTGCTCTCGAAGTTATCAATCGCGGCCGTCCAGTTCAAGGCTTTGCATCCAGCCTTCCCTCGTTTTTTGCGTGGTTTATAATATTGTAGACAGTTTTTATGCTAATTGCAAACATATCTGCAATCTCCGAGGCCGATTTACCGATGGTGGAGTTGTAACAAACCAACTGGTTCATATCAAAAGATAACCGTTTGCCTGGCATATTAAAATCGTATAAAACTCTCCCAACAATTAACAAATTCTACCCACAAATAAAAGAAATTCTTAGAAAATGCATTACCAATAGCTACGCGCCTTTTACTTTAAGAAAACTAACTGTATGGTAAATACGAAAAATTCGACGAAAATAAACCAAAAAGAAGATGTGTAAACACTTTGTTGGCAGTTGAATTTAGTTCCTTTTTTAGTTTTTGTTATTATTTTTTGTTAATGTTAATATTTTTTTAAGTTTGATTAATAGTTTAATAGTTTAAGGATAATTGCATGAAGAACACAAAAAATTATGAAAAACAAGTGGAAACGTTGCAGTCGGACGCAACCGACAGCGGTATACTCGATACCAGTATTAAAAATTTTGATGCCCATCCATGTGGGATGTCAATTGCTATCTTCATACCAAATTTGGTGACTCTAGCTCGAAGTTTATATAAAGTGGGGAAAGGGGGGCTGGGGGCGGTATGGGTGGAATATCATCCAAACTTTTGATGCAGATCTTTGTGGAATGTCAATTGCTATCTTCATAACAAATTTGGTGACTCTAGCTCAAAGTTTGTAAAAGTGGGGAAAGGGGGGCTGGGGGCGGTATGGTTGGGCGTGGCATCCCAATTTTTGCTGCAGATCCTTGTGGAATGTCAAATGCTACCTTCATACCAAATTTGGTGACTCTAGCTCAAAGTTTGTATAAAGTGGGGAAAGGGGGGCTGGGGGCGGTATGGTTGGGCGTGGCATCCAAATTTTTTCTGCAGATCCTTGTGGAATGTCAAATGCTACCTTCATACCAAATTTGTTGACTCTAGCTCAAAGTTTGTATAAGGTGGGGAAAGGGGGGCTATGGGGCTGGGGGCGGTATGGTTGGGCGTGGCATCCAAATTTTTGCTGCAGATCCTTGTGGAATGTCAAATGCTACCTTCATACCAAATTTGGTGACTCTAGTTCGAAGCATGTAAAAGGTGGTGAAAGGGGGGCTGGGGGTGGTATGGTTGGGCGTGGCATCCAAATTTTTGCTGCAGATCCTTGTGGAATGTCAAACGCTACCTTCATACCAAATTTGGTGACTCTAGTTCGAAGCATGTAAAAGGTGGTGAAAGGGGGGCTGGGGGCGGTATGGTTGGGCGTGGCATCCACATTTTTTCTGCAGATCCTTGTTGAATGTCAAATGCTACCTTCATACCAAATTTGTTGACTCTAGCTCAAAGTTTGTATAAGGTGGGGAAAGGGGGCTATGGCTCTTGGGGCGGTATGGGTGGGCGTGGCATTCAAATTTTTGCTGCCGATCCATGTGGGATGTCAATTGCTACCTTCATACCAAATTTGGTGACTCTAGCTCGAAGTTTGTATAGAGTGGGGAAAGGGGGGCTGGGGGTGGTATGGCTGGGCGTGGCATTCAACATTTTTGCTGCAGATCCTTGTGGAATGTCAAATGCTACCTTCATACCAAATTTGGTGACTCTAGCTCAAAGTTTGTATAAGGTGGGGAAAGGGGGGCGGAATGGATGGGCTAGGCTCCAAAACTTTGATGCAGATTGTTGGGGGTCGTTGCCAGCTATCTTCCTACCAAATTTGGTGACGCTAGCTAAAAAACTGTGGGAGATATAGGCTTTTCTGATTTCAAAATGCGGGGCGGCTGGGGGCGGAATGGGTGGGCGTGGCTCCAAAACTTTGATGCAATTCTTTTGGGGTTGTTGCCAGCTATCTTCCTACCAAATTTGGTGGCTCTAGCTCCACTACTCTGGAAGATACACGCATTCCCGTTTTTTACGAAGCGTTGGGGCATCTGGGGGCGGCTAGGGCAGTATTGGTGGGCGTGGCATCCAAACTTTTGGTGCAGTTTTTGGGGGGTCATCATCAGCTAAATTGGCACCAAATTTGGTGGCTCTAGCTCAAAAACTGTGGGAGATATAGGCTTTTTTGACTTTAAAATGCGGGGGGTCTGGGGGCGGAATGGGGGGGCGTGGCTCCAAAATTTTTGATGCAGTTTTTTGGGGGTTGCTAGTAGCTATCTTCTTACCAAATTTGGTAGTTCTAGCTGTAAGGGTGTGTGAAATATGCGGATTTATCGTTTTTGAGTTATCGAATTTATCGATTTGCCAGCCCCCCAGTTATCGTAGAAGCCCAATCTTGACACTTTAATATACTATCCCATAGATAAAGAGAATTGGAAAGTTTCAAGTCTCTAGCTTGAAGGGTGTGGAAAAAACTTGCACACATACGGACGGACAGACGGACAGACACCATGACGGACATTGCACAAAACCAATATACTCTTTACCTTCGGTATCGAGTATAAAAATTAAAAACAACAACTAGTGTGTCTCTTGTAGCTCTAAAGCAGTGATGGGCAGACGTCGACGTCCATATTATTTCTAACTGCCACGCTGCCAGCGCGCTGCCTCGTTTGAGTTGGGTTTTTCGCTGCCGACTGCACGAAATCACACGTACGCTAAAAGCATTGAAATCTATTTTTAGAACACGATTGTTCGTTCGTCGTCGGTTGTCGTGCCGACGCACAGTGGCGCCCGTAGAACAAGTCAAGTGTCAAAAATCAAAAATTGCATGTGCCTCTAAAAAATATTGATGAACCTACTTTATAGGAAATTTTCCAGCGATTTCAAATCTGCAATCTATAATGTAACTGGATTTTTTGTTTAGAAGATATAGCTTTTCAAAGTTGTCTGATTTTTTGTGTTACATAAAAATCACAATTTTAAGGTAATTTGGCCGGCTTTGAGATACAATATCTCAAAAACTAAGTTACGGATCGTCATTATTTTTGGTTCTATTGATAGATCTATTTATTAAGAAAAGAATAAAAAAAAATTATACTGTTTGCTTTGCGTTTGGCCAGGCAATTCAATATTTACCAACTATCCACTTTTTCACTATTTCTCAACTTTGATGGAAAAAAAAAAAAAATTATATCACATTATATCGGCTATTTTTTAAAATTAATTTCTTTGATTATTCCTCTATTAAATGCAAAAAGTTTCATGTGCCCGTTTTTGTCCCTTTTTTTTTAAATGTAAAAAAAGTGAAAAAAGTCATAGGAAAAAAATGTGTTGCATGCATTTTTGGGCAATTTATGACATATAACCGTGAAATCCCATTTTTGTTGTTGTTGTTACGTTCGTTATTGTGAAGATACTTGACTTTTGTTTTTCATTCTGTAATGCTTACCTGAACATTTGTCAAATCCTGGTGCCTAAATTCAGGTGCAGTTACAGGATATACAAATAAATTACCAGGTACGCACCGAATACAGAAATTGCGTTGGCGTACAACTAGTCACACATCCCATTCAGGTAGGCACAAATGCCCCAAGTACGGATACGGAAACTCAAACGATGGAAACACTTCAAGGAGATTTTTTGAGAATGATGAAGCTATAACTCAAATCACAGGGATAAACAACCAAATCGTTAAGAGATTGGGAACGATCTTAAATGTTTTGAACTGCAAGGAAAAAGTTGATTCTGCCAAATATGGAGAATATGCTTCAAAAACTGCATCACTTTTAGCAGAATTATATCCGCAGAAAAAGTTGACCCCGACAGTCCATAAAATATTGGCGCATGGCAAGGATATAATTGAGTATCAGTCTTTGCCAATTGGAGAGCTCTCTGAAGAAGCACAAGAGTCCCTTAATAAGTTTTATAAAAAATACAGATTGCTAAACACTTTCAAAGCTTCAAGGGTGAGACAAAATGAGGACCTCTTCAACATGTTAGCAGCATATTCAGATCCACTAATTTCATCACTGAGGCATGTTAAGTCACGAAAGAATTAGAAAATACTTATAGTTCAGAGATGATTTCTCTTTTAGATATACCATCTTTTACGGATTGTGATGAATATTTTACAAAAAATTAATTTAAAAAAAAAAAAAAAAAGTATTTTTAATTATTTTAAAGTTAATTTTAGATTATAAAAACCATTAAAACGAAACAATAAAAATCAAAAAATTTAAAAAATATTTTTTTTCCTTCCCGTAAAGTTGATTTTTCCACAAATTTCAACTTTGCATACCCATAAATAGGCACAGAAAAATCGTAGAATTCATTTCAAACGCTCATTTTATAGGTTGATTAATTATCTATCATATGCTTTTGAAATTGTTCGATTATCTGATTTGGTTCAAAAGTTATGATTTTTGATATGAAAAAAAAACTCAAATGGCCCCACTGTGCGACGCATGCATTACATTGTACTTTCAGTTGAAGGCGAACTATTGACAGGCAGGCACCACGCAGCGCATTAGCAAGAAAACTAATTTTTTACAGTGCACTCCAAAATGTTTATGCCCGAATGGGAGAATGAATTTTTTTTCATAGAAAATAAAAATTGCAGAGCAAAATGCTTGATTTGCAATAACATTGTTTTTCGAAATGTTAAATATTTTGCAAGATGGCATTATTTATTAATAAATAATAAGCACAATGAGTAACCGTTAACTTGCAGCGTGCATTGTACTGATCACACTTCGTTTTTTCGCTGCAGCGCACGCAAATTGTGCTTGCATGCGTGTGAAAACTGTGACAATATTTGTGTGTGCCCACCACTGGTCTAAACCAGAGGTGGGCAGACGTCGACGTCGAAAATATTTCTAACTCACACGAGGCAGCGCGGTGGCAGCGCGTGAGTTAGGTTTTTCGCTGCCGACTGCACGAAATCACACGTACGCTATAAGCATTGAAAGCTATTTTTAGAACACGATTGTTCGTTCGTCGTCGGTTGTCGTGCCGAAGCATGCATTAGAGCACGCATTAGACTTAGCATTGTACTTTTAGTTGAAGGCGAACTATTGACAGGCAAGCACCACGCAGCGCATTAGCAAAAAACAAATTTTTTACAGTTCGCTCCAAAATGTTTATGCCCGAATGGGAGAATGAATTTTTCTTTATAGAAAATGAGGATGGCAAAGCGCAATGCTTGATTTGCAATTTTAAAGCTTGTCGCAATATTACATTTTATTTAAAACGGCATTTTTCCTTTTGCCACGAGGCATATCAAATTTATACAGGAGAGCAGAGAAATTTAATTATTTTGCAATTGCAAGCGGAATATTTTCTGCGTTTCATTGCTGTTGAAGATATTGATAATGGTATTGATAAAAATGTTGTTATTGATATTTATGATGATAATGATAATGATGATAATGATTATGATGATAATGATGATAATGATAATGATGATAATGATGCACAACAGATTAACTTGTCTTGCAAAAAAGCATCATACGAAGTTGCATTAGCTTTAGCAAAACAATGTTGTCCGTTAGAGAATTGTCAGCTATTTTTACAAATGTCTTCAGTCGTTTGGAAATGTTTTGGTAGAAGAGGGCAATCTGCTTTTTCAACAATGAAGATAATTTTAAACAAACAAAGAAATCGAATAACAGATAAGCATTTAGCCGATCTCCTTCGAATCAAAACGTACGAAGGAGAAATTAATATGGATAAAATAATTTCAATGTAAAACAACCTCAAAAGCAATTTTGTTACCTATTTTTGATCTCCGTGTAGTTGATATTATATTACCTTGCCTTGAAATTAATTCCTTACAACGTATAATAATAATAACCACAATGAGTGAACGTTAACTTGCAGCGTGTACTGTATTGATTACGCTTCGTTTTTTTCGCAGCAGCGCACGCAAATTGTGCTTGTGTGCGTGTGAAAACTGTGCCAATATTTGTGTGTGCCCATCACTGGTCTAAACTCATCTTTGCCTTTTGGGATAGGCGTAATTTAAGCGATTTTCCACGTCTCAGGAAAAGTGGACGTGGTTATTGCATAATTTAGTATGTGCGTTATATGACCTAAAACTAGTGGAAGTATTATTTTTACAAACTTTGGTCTGACGTCATCTTATCCACTCGCATTTGACTTAATTTTTAAGATTGCCTCAAGTACATCACATTGACTTACACTAACACAGTTAAAACAGCTAGCACAATTATTTAACGACACTGAGCTTATGTACGAATAACATGTTGCTGGACGAACATTGACATTTACAAAACTACCATTAAGAACATTTACATCCAAGTCGTCATTTATCACAGGTTTAGCCTTTCCAATTCCAACGTTTCTCAACTCCTTCCATAATTTTTGCGTGGAATTTATACTGTCAAACTTTAAACCTTAATGTCTACGCTTAGCACTGCTATTCAATTCATTAGCATTACGCCTGGCAGTCTTAAAAAATTTAAACAACTGGTCAGTCTTGTAACGTTTCCACCTCTCGTACAGCTTATCCCGGCGTTTTATTGCACTTTTTGCATCACTGCTAAACCATGGATTTAGCTTCGGCTTAATAACTAAGGTTCTAAGCGGTACATTTATTGTTCAAATATTCAATATTTTTTTGCAACAATCCTAACTGGGTGTCAACCGAGGGAAGAAAATATCATCTATTCCAATCACAATTATTACAGTCACAATTATTACAGTCACAATTATTACAGTCACTGAACAACAAACTATTATCTACATTTTTAAAATCTCTATATCGAATAATCTGATTATTATATTCAAATTGAGTGTCATAAGAAAGAAATATTAGGTCGTGCTTGGAAAATTCAGGTACTGAAATTTGGTCATACAACATTACCCTGTTTGTATTGTTTACAAAGATTATATTAAGTAATGTATTGGTGGTTTGTGAAAAATTGGTTAGTGTTTCTGCATTTACAAGTTTTAGACCCAGTGCATTAAGTTCTCTTGATAAGTCTTGGTTCTGAAGCATATTGCTGTTTAGGTCGCCAAGTATTATAATGTCAGTAAAGGTCAGTGATAAGTTTGCTATTTTGTCAATCATGTCAGAGTAACCTGTGTGATTATGTGCCCTATACACACACCCTAGCAGCATCTTAATATTTTTATTAAGACTAATTAGTTTTAAAAATAAATATTCAATTGGGCTGTCAATGGGATGACTTAGAACAACTTTACTCTTAATTCTCTTCGCTACATACACTACTACACCACCCGCATGACTTACACGATCAGAACTGAAAACATTAAAGCCATCACAAACAATCGACAAGTCACTTAATTCTGGGACAAACCACGTTTCAGAGACACAGACAACATCAACATTATAATTCACAAAAATAAAGCGAAACTCATCCATCTTCTTAACAAGACTCTGAGTATTTATATGGCAAATATTTAAACCGCTGTTTTGCTTACAAGGAAATCTAACCATGGCTTGGGTGCTCGACCTGGATGTTATTAAAGACGCGGACACATAAAAAGCTTAATTTTAAAACCTAACAGAAGCACATCACAAAATTTTAAGTTCCTAACGCTAAAAATGGAATAATAATAGTATTAACAACAACAACAAAAATCAAATGCACATCAGACGCAATCAAATATGAAAGATGTGAGCACTCTTTTAAACGCGAGAAATTACTTTAAATAGAAAAGAAAGAGAAATATAATCATAGATAATATAAACGTGCAAAACTTAAGAGCAAAAAAGCTCCGCCTGTGTGGTCGGTGGCTTAGACGTGGCGACTGCAGATGAGCTTTTTAAGAGCACGAGCTTTTGCGGGTTGTCTAATCTAATTATATCTCCCTTCTCACTCTACCTGAAATGGACGATTCCCTGGCGACAGAACACACCCGTCAGAAACTTTTGCCTCTTAATTTGAATTGTTTTTTTGAATATCTCATAATTCTCTTTGCTTAATTGCTCATTCAGGTAAATTGGTATATTGCCATGTGCTTCAAAGTCCAGCATGTGCAAGTTTAGTTGCGTGTTGTTACTTCGCCGGTATTCCGCTGCCGCTCGCATAACTCTCACTTTATCGTGTGTTTTCAAATTTTATAATAATTTCCGGGTCGCCTGATTCTAAAGATCTCCTTTAGTCTCGGTGCCGGGGTGACCCCAAGAGAGAAAGTTAATGCGTTGCACATGTAGTGCTCGAGTTCCCTCCGCAGCTTGCTCCAGAAATTGCACCCGCTGCATAATGCTGTGAAGCTCACCTTTTATGTCATCCAGGTTCTCATTGAGTATGCAGAGCAAGCGCTCTTCCGACTCTCTCATCCTGCTGGAAATCAACTCAGCCTGTTCCTCGAAACGTTGGTCAATCAGCTGGATGAGCGAACTTTTGTCGATCGCCTTTCCAGCCTTGAGATTACCGGTGGAATTTTCGCGCAAACGTTTTGGTACAGGTGCCATTATTGTGCAAATAAAGACCAAGCAGTAGGAAAAGTGTTGTCGTGCTGCTAGCAGAGTAGTTTTCGTGTGTTTAATTACTAAACTTTAGTATGTTTGCTGTAGTGGAGAGCAAGAGTAATTCTCAGCTTCCCATATGTGTAGTTGTTTATTGTGTGCGCGCTTTTTTTTCGCAAATAGTAATTGTTTTATTTATTCAATAATGTAAAAGTTTATAAACGAAAGCAGAGCTTGTATGTTTGCTTTCGATTAAACAACTTATTACAAAACAATGCCGTTGTACTGCTTTAAAAAATGTTTGTATCGCGGAGCTTGAAAAAAATACGTAATGGCGCGTTTCAGTGTGTACACATTTGATCCGATTTTCTAACTCCTTAGTCGGTCGCGTTCTCAGCCCGAGTGCGCCTTCCTTCTTCGCGGGAAAGGAGGAAAGGTTTGATTTGTTGTTTGATACTATTTGGCTCCAAAACTACTGGACCGCTTTAAAAATTCTTTCACCGTTGGCAAGCTACACGATTCGCGATGAAAATAAGCTATGTTTCATTGTAAAAAAATTCGGGATGCTTACTAAAACTTTAAAAAAGCAATTTTGTGAGGCAATATATTTTACTATCTTTCCATAGACTAATAAACCTAACATAGATTGGAAATAAGAGCCGGTCACTTTAACAGAAAAAGTTATACGCATGAAACGAGCGCGCTTGAGGGGAAACGAAAGACCTGCTTGCTTATCTACTCTGGCGGTTTGTTTACCATCAGCTGGTGGATAGAGAAGTAGAAGTAAAAATAAAGCGGCCATTATTGTTTAAGGTTTGTGTTTTGATTGAAAAAAGTGCGAAGCGTAAGGCATAATTAATTGTTGCCGCGCTTCAGTTCTCTTGTTGTTGTCAAAAAATTTGAAATCGACAATTTTAGACTTCATATGAACTTTGTGCAATTAAATAGCTAAACGTTAGATACTTTAATTATTATTATTATTGGACGGAGATGTACTAACGAACAGTACAGTCAAGTGGCCCAACGATACCAAGCACCGGCTTGTTAACGCGCGGACCCACGCACAAAGCGACCCACCTCCCGCCCATCCGACCGAGGGGCACTCCGCTTATCGTGCGGTTACGATGATCGCGAACATGTAGACAAATGACACAAAACTAACTTTTTAAAAGAGCAAGTAGGAGTGGCACTGTGTATTAAGTGGGAAAGATCGTTATAAATAGAACACAGAATACGAAAAGGGTTATGAAGAGCATAATTAGAATTACAAGTTTGAAGAGCTATAGGTACAAAATTTCTAGTATTTCTAATAGGAACAGCAAAGTTAATTTGGTTAATTAATTCAGAAGAATCAATTTCACCATTAATTAATTTGTGAAAAAAGGAAAAGGAAAGCATTATTCTACGATCACTCAGAGAAGGAAGATCTATTAGTAAAAGTCTACTACGATAAGACGGCAAATTATTGTTAGTGTCCCAGTTAAGACCTCTAAGTGCGAAGAGCAGAAATTGTTTTTGTACCAATTCTATTTTATTCTGATGAATTTCGTATTTCGGAAACCATATACAAGATCCATATTCCAGAATCGGTCGTACAAGAGAAGTATACAGAGTTTTTGTTAAGTAGGGATCGTTAAACTCCTTCGACCAGCGCTTAATGAACCCCAAGACACCAGATGCTCGATTGGAAATTGAAGAAATATGCTTGTCAAACTTAAGCTTTGGGTCCATAAGGATGCCCAAATCGTCAACCCATTCAATTCTATCTAGTAGTTTGTTGTCAAGAAAATAAATATTAAAAAAGGGCAAACATCTAAAAAATGACATTACTTTACATTTACTGTAATTAAGATTTAAAAAATTTACTTTACACCACATTTGAAAGTTGTCTAAATCTCTTTGAAGCTGTTGAGCAGCTAGGGGAGTTGCAGCTGACGTGCATAACTTTACATCATCAGCGTACATCAAAACCCGAGAGAACTTTATAACCGATGGAAGATCGTTTATAAACAAAATAAATAAAGGACCAAGATGACTACCCTGAGGAACGCCAGAAGTGACCTGAACCGTCTTGGAAACGGACCCTTTGAATAAAACCCTCTGAGTTCTAAGAGTTAGGTAGTCTTTAATCCAAAGAACTAGAATATTTGAAAAGCCCAAGAGTTCTAGTTTATGTATTAGGAGATGATGATCTACAGAGTCGAAAGCCTTACTAAAATCAGTATAAATAACATCAGTCTGCAATTTGTCCTGAAAACCCTTGATAACAAACGAAGTAAATTCTAACAAGTTAGTGGTAGTAGATCTTTGTTTCATAAATCCGTGCTGGCACGGTGAAATAATAGATTTACAAAGGTGTTGAAGATGGGAGGTTATTAATTTTTCAAAAATCTTAGGAATAGCAGACAACTTGGAAATACCCCTATAATTTTGAACATTAGATTTGTTTCCTTTTTTATGGAGAGGAATTATAAATGACTCTTTCCAAATTTTTGGAAAGGAGCCTAACTCCAGGGACAAGTTAAACACTTTAAGCAACGGCTTTAAAAGACCATGAGCGCAGTGTCTAAGCACACAGCTTGGCACTCCGTCAGGTCCTGGGGAAAATATAGGTTTCAAAACATGAAGATTATTTAAAAGTGAGTTTTCAGTGATTTTCAGTCCAAAGATGCGATTCGAGCCATTAACCCGATAAGGGTAAGGCAAACCGACTTGAGATTGACATGAGCTATAAGTCGTTTGAAAAAATCGGGCAAATATATTTGCAATCTCCTGATCAGAATTGGCCTTCGTTTCCTCAAAGAATACTTCCGTTGGGAGTGTCGATGACCTACGCTTCGCATTAACAAAATCAAAAAATCGCTTTGGATCCTGCTGAAACTGTAATCTACACCGAGTCAGGTAATTCTTATAACATAGGTTATTTAAGATATCAAAACTGGCACGAGCAATCAAGTATGCAGAATAGGCCACCGATGAGCCGTTTTTTCTAAATCTCTTGTACAGTTTAGATTTTCGATTTTTGAGAATTGTCAACTCTCGGGTAAACCACACAGGTTTGTTAGACCTGTTTAGCTCACCAACCGGGACACATAAATCAAATAAAGAATATAAGGTATTATAAAAAATACTGATTGCCACGTCCAAGTCGTCAGACTCGTAGAGGGGAGACCAGTCAGTTTGGGATAAAAGCAGAGCGAGTCCCTCAAAATCAGTTTTCCGAAAATGACGAACTCGACTCAAAGGCATCATGAAATTGCAACGCGTTCGGGAAGGTAAATTAATCAACAGCTCCAACGTAGGATGGTATAAGTCTTCGGGATAAGATATAGGCTGGGAACGGGAAACGGATGAAGATGATGAATCCAAAACAAAAATCAGATCAAGCATTTTATTGAGAGAATTTGGGATAGCATTAATTTGACTCAATGACATCCCAAGTAGGTCGATTAAAAATTCATTCGGGGCCGTGGGAGTCAGGGCACCAGAGTCAGGACAAGAAATCCAAGTAGCTTCAGCAATGTTGAAATCACCAAGAACTACAAGAAAATCACGATCAGAAAGCAAGGCAGAGACAGAATGAATAGCAGATAGATGTGTCTCATAGATAGAGAGATCAGAAGAAGGAGGTATATACGAACAAGTGATAAAAATGTTAATACCGCAAATGTTTAGCTTTACAGCAATAAACTCTATATCAAAAGAACTATCTAATACGACTGTTTCAGAAGGAAAGTCTACATTCACAGCAATAAGCACTCCACCACCACGCCGAAGAGTACGGTCCTTTCTGTAAATAGAATATGTACTACATAGAATTTCGGAATTGAGAATGTCTTGCCTTAACCACGTTTCAGTAAAGGCAATGACATGGAAGGGGAAAGAAAGACTATTAAGGTATAAACTAGTGAGTTTACTACAAAGACCTCTTACATTCTGATAGCCAAGTAAGAAGGAGGATGTTAGTTTTTTGAACTATCAGTTATTGGGAGAGTTACCTTAGAACCAACCACCGGAAGGGTAGATAAAATCGGGGGCCGATTTTTTTTCCTTGCAGTATACTCTTTCACAATTATGTGTTCTGGCCAAAATTCTTTGCAGCATATAGTGCAAAAATCTTGATTCGGAACACTGATTTTAAAAGACGAAATGTTCCGATCATAAGCAAATTTGAATTTCTCCACCGTGAAATTGGCATTTATTTATGTTTTACATTTTTATTTGTGTTAAGGCAATAAAAGAGGGCACTTAAAACAAATAAAGCAAGTTGTATATATATAAATGAACTAACACTTATTACACGTATTTTGTATTAATATACTGAAAATAAGCTATCTGTATATTAAAGTTGTGTACTTGAATTTTATTGACAATAATTGAATATTAGTACAAGGGGTATTTTTACTTTGCGCAGTTTGTGCGTCTCATATACGACCAGCCAGCACGTTGCTTGCTTTGTTTTAGTTTTGCTTTGCGTTCAGTGGCCTGTGTATTAAAGAAGAGGTGGCGGGCCAGCGGAAAGCAAGAACGGTTAAAAATGTGTTAGTATGCCTATGCATGTGCGCTTGCTTCATTGTTGCTGGGCCTTCTCGTTGAGATTTTTGTTAGTTCTTCTTTTTACTTTTTTTCGACAAATACACTTTCGGCATTTTTGCGTATCGCTGCATAGCTGTGTGATAGATGCGATGGCAAAATTGTTGGAAAGTGTCATAGAGCTAAAAACATGAAAGAGTATGTATGACCAGCAATGCAAAACTGATATTTGCCTGCCTATTTTACTAGACGCATACATAATCATACATACGTACTATGCGTCGTTCTTGTATGTATGCATGTCAGCGTTTATACAGTTCAAAGCGAAGTGGAAAAAAATACAGGCTAACTAAATACATATTTATGTTTTATAGTAAGCTAATTAAAAATTTAAATTTGTAGCCAAGTACATATTAAAAAGTGTATTTAAAAAAAAAAAAAAAATTTATAAATCTTTCATAGAAAAAAAAAGTATTTTGACTATTGAACTTGGGTGGGTGTAGGGATGGGTATCGCCAGCGTTAGTATTGGTATCGTGGGATCGATACGAATTGGAACACACTGATACTTGGTGTCGATATATTAGATCTCAAGTATCGATATTATCGTGGTATCGATATATTGCTTTTTTTTCTATACAAAATAAAATGCACAATGCTGGTAAAATAAACACAAATTACTTTTATTCAATTTTAAAACATATCAAATTTTTTTAAACCTATTTTTACAGTATTAAAGTAGTGGCAGTATTGGCTAAATCGTCAACGATTTGGGCTCTACTGCTTTGAATATCTTCATCATAATTAGCCCAAATGCTTTTTGATTTTTTTTGAGGGGGTGCTTGCTGTTATACTTCGTTTTGCACAAGTTGAGCATTTTCCTTCTTCAATTCTTCGATTATTTTAATTTCCAGGAATGAAGTAGTTTTGGCCACGGAAAAGGCACTCCTGAAACATTTTTCCTAAAGGTTGCCGTTGCCAGTCTAACATTGTCCTCGATGTTACCCACGCGTCTTTTCAATTCTTTTAGCAAGAATTCTATGAATTTTAGAGCAATTTCATGGAAGTTCGATGTTATCAATTGCCTGAAAAAATCATCTTTTAAATTTATTGATAACATATTTTTATTCATATTTTTGAAGTCTATGTAATATATTTTTAAAAATGAATCTTGTGTTTAGAGTGAAGAAAAACTTACTTTGAAAATCATGGTTACAATTGGAATGATAATACTGGCAGTCTCGTTTTTTTCAGCTGATGCCTCGGAAGTAGCTTGATAAATGGAATCTAAAATGTCCCTTATTGCAGCCAAAGTAGCCAATTCCGATCCAGTTAGCATACTGACTTCTGGAAAATCGACGGCTGCTGCTGCTACGATTCCCTGCATGGCTAAAAATCTGTCGCACATGTTGTATGTAGATCCCCAACGCGTTTTTATGCTTTGGATAAGTCGCAGCGTTGTTCTCTCGGTGCTGCCTTTTTCGCATTGAATTCGCTTAATAGCATTCGCAAAATTGTGGCTATCGTGAGAGTATGTGACGATTTTTTTGACTTTTTTCAATAACTCTGGAGCACCTCGAACATTGGGAGTCTCTTCACCATTCACTTTTGCCGAACCTAGTGCAGACAGAGGTACTAAATTTAATAAATGAGCGAAACATCCAATATGTTTGTCACTCCCAAAAGCTTCTTTTGCAGCACCGACAATGTTAAGAGCATTATCAGTTATTATAGCGGATACTTGCTTCTTTGAAATACCCCACTTAACCGAAAATTCCAATGCTTTCCATTTTAAAAATTCAATGTTATGTCGTTCTGTCAAAAGCTCCACTCCTAAAACGGCAGAATGCATATGCACATTTTGCAGGTAATGAGCTGTCATGCCCAAATAGCTCGAAGTTGTGTGTGACTCGGTCCAAGCATCCATCGTGAGACAGACCGAAGAAACATTCGCAAGGACTTTTTTCACTTTGTTAGCAATAACTTCATATTTGTCTTCGAGACGCTTGGTTAATGTAGCTCTGCTTTGCTGTTTTGCAGAAATTAAAAAACCCTTCCTTTTTGCTACAGGATAAGCATAAATTGTCCTTGCAGATCATAAACAAGAGAGCTTCATCCAGCTTGGCTGCCTGAAAAGTAAAACATTTGTATAACATTTCAATTAAACAAGTTCTATGTATGGAAATAACAAGGGCAACCCAAAATATGCCATGGCATATATTTTTGAGAATACATACCATTTTTTTCCCGTTATGAAAAGTCAATGGTGTGTATGTGTATATGCACAAACACAAGATGAACAAAGTCCCGTCACTTTTTTTATGTTCCCTTTTAATATTTGTTTTGCGTATAAGTTAACAACTAACATATAAGATACACTATAAATACACAATCATAAGTAATTTGGTTGCCCTCAGCAACAAAGTACATAACACACACAGCCTTAAGCATTCCAGTTGCCCTCAGCAACAAAGTACTATTGTGTAAACAATGTTGACTCGCCGATGAGAGTTCAGCGCACAGCAACTGAAAGCGGACACCCGCGTTGCTTGCGCAAGAATGCTGAGTCGGCTCGCCGACTCTAAAGAATGGCGCGATGCATTGGCTTCGCTGAAGCTTGAATATTGTTATAGTCTTCAGTCTCTATCTGCTTCGCAATAATATAAGACGAACTTTTGATTAAACTCCGGCATTGCCGATAACAAATATAACTTGTGTTATTATCAATAGTAGACCACGTCCAAGACGGGCTACTGGGAAAGTTCCCGCATCATAAACCTCATTGTTCCAGCACTCACCAGCTGGACTCATCACCATCCATAGAAGGAAGAAGAAGTCAAACAATGGCTGGACGATGGCATAATCAGGCCCTCCAGATCGCCTTACAACAGCCCAACATGGGTGGTTGATAAGAAAGGCACTGACTCATACGGTAGCCCAAAAAAAAGGTTAGTAATCGACTTCAGGAAATTGAACGAAAAGACCATACCGGACCGTTACCCCATGCCGAACATTCTTATGATCTTAGCTAATCTAGGAAAGGCAAAATATTTCACTACTCTTGACTTAAAGTCTGGGTACCACCAAATCTACCTTGCGGAGCATGACCGCGAAAAGACTTCGTTTTCAGTAAGCAGCGGCAAGTACGAGTTCTGTCGTCTACCGTTTGGCCTGCGCAACGCAAGCAGCATTTTCCAAAGGGCAATAGACGATGTCCTGAGGAAACATATAGGAAAGATTTGCTTCGTCTATGTAGACGACGTCATAATTTTTTCTAAAAATGAAACGGAGCACCTTCAACACATTAACATTGTGTTAAAATGTCTAATCGACGCCAACATGCGTGTAGGCCCTGAAAAAACTCGATTCTTCAAGGAAAGTATCGAATTCCTGGGTTTCATTGTAACCAAAGATGGAGCAACATCCGATCCCAAAAAGGTTAAGGCTATTCAGGAATTCCCTGAACCAAAGAATGTCTACAGTGTTAGATCCTTCTTGGGGTTAGCCAACTACTATAGAGTCTTTATTAAAGACTTTGCAGCTATAGCTCGTCCAATATCGGACATACTTAAAGGGGAAAATGGTTCAGTTAGTAAACACGTATCAAAGAAAATCCCTGTTGAACTTAATGAAGCTCAACGCGATGCATTTCATCGCCTGCGGAACATTTTGGCATCAGAAGATGTCATGTTAATGTATCCAGACTTCCAGAAACCGTTCGATTTAACCACTGATGCTTCAGCCAGTGGAATTGGCGCGGTTCTTTCCCAAGGCAATAGGCCAATTACAATGATTTCTCGCGCCTTAAAACAGGCCGAACAAAACTATGCCACCAACGAAAGGGAATTGCTGGCCATTGTGTGGGCGTTAGGCAGATTGCAGAACTTTCTGTACGGTTCTAGGGAAATTAACATTTTCACGGACCACCAGCCGCTCACGTTCGCTGTAGCGGACAAGAACACGAATTCCAAGATTAAAAGATGGAAAGCTTACATTGATCAGCATAATGCCAAAATGTTTTACAAACCAGGCAAAGAAAATCTGGTGGCAGATGCCCTTTCGAGGCAAAACATTAATGCTCTGCAAGACGAGCCCCGTTCGGACGCTGCAACCGTTCACAGCGAACTCTCCCTGACCTACACGGTCGAGACAACAGACAAACCATTAAATTGCTTTAGGAACCAGATTGTCCTAGAGGAATCACGTTTTCCGCTAAAGCGAAACTTGTTGCTATTTCGCAGCAAAACGCGCCACTTGATCAATTTCACTGACAAGAGCACAATTCTCAAAATACTCAAAGAAGTTGTGAATACGGGAGTCGTTAATGCAATACATTGCGATCTTCCCACGTTAGCAAGCTTCCAACATGACCTGATAGTGCACTTCCCTGCTACCCAATTTTGGCATTGCAAAAATCTCGTGCAAGATATAACGGACAAAAACGAGCAGTTAGAAATTATCACTGCAGAACACAACCGAGCGCACAGAGCAGCTCAGGAAAATATTAAACAAGTACTTCGTGACTACTATTTTCCCAATATGAACAATTTAGCCAAAGAAGTGGTTGCAAACTGCAAGGTTTGCACTAAGGCCAAGTACGATAGGCACCCGAGGAAACAAGAACTCGGGAAAACACCTATACCAGGTTATACTGGCGAAATGTTGCATATTGATATTTTTTCGACGGACAAGAAACAATTCTTGACCTGCATAGACAAATTCTCCAAATTCGCAGTCGTCCAACCGATATTGTCCAGAACAATAACCGATGTCACAAACCCTCTGTTACAGATTGTTAACCTTTTCCCCGCAACCAAGACAATTTGTTGCGATAACGAGGCGGCTTTCAATTCCGAGACCATCACTTCAATGCTCCGGAACGCCTACGGCATTTGCATTGTGAACGCAGCCCCGCTTCACAGCACCTCAAACGGCCAAGTGGAACGCTTTCACAGCACCCTGACCGAAATTGCGAGATGCCTCAAATTAGACAGAAAAATCAGCGACACTACAGAATTGATCTTAAGGGCTACGATAGAGTACAACAAAAGTTTACACTCGGTTACCCGCGAGAAACCAATCGAAGTTTTTCATGCGACAACTGTTGCGCGTCGTGAGCTTGTCAAAGACAGGCTGATTAAGGCACAGCAAGACAACATCAAAAGGTGCAATGCATCCAGACAAAACCGCGTGTTCGAGGTAGGCGAAAAGGTGTTCCACAAGAACAACAAGAGGTTAGGGAACAAATTAACTCCCTTATGCTCGGAACAAAAGGTCGAAGCAGACCTAGGAACGTCTGTCCTCATTAAGGGGAGGGTGGTCCATAAGGACAACCTAAAATAGGTGTCTAGGCCAATTTAGAGTTAGAACACCGTCTTATATTGCTTACCCATTTCAGGTTTGCACTCACCTTGCTCGTAGCACTAGCAGCGGTAAATGCTCGGATCACCGACTTCTCGCATGCCAACTACATCCCAATCATAGATGGGGAAGTATTGGTGTTTGATCAACGAAGCTACTTGAGGCACTCAAGCAACATCTCTGAATTTGTTAGCATGATAGACGAAACCGAAAAACTGTCCGATTCCTTTCCGCAGTCGCATATGCGCAAACTACTAGACGTAGATACAGATCACCTTGTTGTCCGTTCTTCAAGTGCATCACAGGTTTGCACGAAGCTTCGACTTCCTAGGCACTGCCTTGAAGGTTGTTGCTGGCACCCCCTATGCTTCCGATTTTTTAAGGGTCCGCATTACAGAGGCTCAATTAGTGGAATCCAATGCCAAACAGATCTTAATAAACTCCGAAACCCAAAAACAAATAAACAGACTAACGGACACCATTAATAAAATTATCAGTTCACGCAAAGGCGATTTGGTTGACACTCCTCATCTGTTCGAAACATTGTTGGCAAGAAATAGAATATTAAACACAGAAATTCAAAATTTAATACTCACCATAACGTTGGCAAAAGCAAACATAATAAACCCTACAATCCTAAATCATGCCGACCTGAAATCACTTATCGAACAAGATATACCAATAGTTAGCTTAATAGAAGCATCTAAGATCAGGGTCCTTCAGTCCGAAAATATTATCCACATATTAATAGCATACCCTAAAGTTGAGTTTAGATGCCAAAAGATCTCCGTCTACCCCGTATCACACCAACAAACCATCCTGCGACTCGACGAGAACACGTTGGCGGAATGCGAAAAGGATACCTTTGCAGTTACTGAATGCACCGTAACTACGTACACACAACGCGAAACCTGCGCCAGTTCCCTTCACGCGGGAAACACTGCCAACTGCCATACCCAGCCCAGCCACCTAAAAACGATTATGCCTATAGATGACGGCGCCGTAATTATCAACGAAGCAACAGCGCGCGTCCGAGCTGATGATGGCGCAGAGGTAACCGTCTCAGGAACCTTCCTGATAACATTTGAACGATCTGCAGCTATCAATGGCACAGAGTTTGTGAACTTGCTTAATTCACCAAGCAAGCAGCCTGGTGTCGTGAGGTCACCGCTCTTGAACATCATCGGGCATGATCCGGTGCTAAGCATACCGCTACTGCACCGAATGAACATCGACAACTAACTATCAATTTGAGATGTCAAGGAGGAGGTAAATGCGGCTGGCTCGCCCAAATTCTGGTTCGTTATTGGTGCAATCCTGAACATCGGACTAATTGGCTCATTCATAATTTTTATGGCACTAAGGAGAAAGCGAGCAACACTGGAAATACAGCAGGCTCTGGACAACTTCAACATGACCGAGGACGGCCATCATCCTAAAGGGGGGGGGGGGGGGGGGGGGGGTTGTTAACAACTAACATATAAGATACACTATAAATACACAATCATAAGTAATTTGGTTGTCCTCAGCAACAAAGTACATAACACACACAGCCTTAAGCATTCCAGTTGCCCTCAGCAACAAAGTACTATTGTGTAAACAATGTTGACTTGCCGATGAGAGTTCAGCGCACAGCAACTGAAAGCGGACACCCGCGTTGCTTGCGCAAGAATGCTGAGTCGGCTCGCCGACTCTAAAGAATGGCGCGATGCATTGGCTTCGCTGAAGCTTGAATATTGTTATAGTCTTCAGTCTCTATCTGCTTCGCAATAATATAAGACGAACTTCTGATTAAACTCCGGCATTGCCGATAACAAATATAACTTGTGTTATTATCAATAGTAGACCACGTCCAAGACGGGCTACTGGGAAAGTTCCCGCATCATAAACCTCATTGTTCCAGCACTCACCAGCTGGACTCATCACCATCCATAGAAGGAAGAAGAAGTCAACCTCGTTCTAATAGCTACGGATCGTCGCAGGACACCTGAGGGAACGACGGAAGACTTAATTTATACACACTTTCCAACAGAAGTAAATGGCATATTTGTCATATTTTTTGGCATATATATATATGCCTTTAATATAAAATTGGCATGTTTTGGGTTGCACTAGAAATAATAGTATGTACCTTTATACGATTTGCCTCGAGCAAAAAATGTTTCTAAAGTTGGTTGCAAATCATGAATTCTGCTGCTGCTCGATTTTCCAACGCAGGAATCTGCTTGGTTCAAAGCTCCCGAAGTGTCACTCACATTTTCCTCTTTATAGATTTTGTGGTACGTTTTTAAATGTTTCCAAAAATCAGAGGTGTTTCCGCAAAATTTTATTATTTTTTGGCACAGTGTGCATGTCGCCGCCTTGCCACTTATTGTAAAATAATCCCTGGCTTTTTTTGTCACTTTTGCCTTCGGCAGGGTTAAACCGATTTCCTCTGGCTCAGATATTTTTTACAATTTTTGTAACAATTGTAGCAAACAACGTTAAATTGTGCGGTTCGAGGCAAACAGTGATGTGATCCGTCGACGATACCTTGAGTACCGACTATCGATAACGATAATACCGTCCAACACTAGTATCGCCGATATACCTGCTATGACTTTCGTTGGTGGGTTGAAGAACTTAAGCAACTGTGCCACGATCGCCTTAAATGAATATTGTATGAATTGAGCTATTAATGCAATCATATTGTTTTCTCTTGTAGTAAGTGAATAAAAAGGATGGAAATAAAGAGAATTTGAAAATACAGTTAAGCTATTGCAATTTTGGCGGTTCTTTTGCATTTGTGATGATGCTTCGAACGATTAGGTCGAGTTTAATTAAGCTAATAAAATTTTAAAAACAATAGAGATATAAAATAATTATTTAAGAGATAAATAAAATGAAGACAATTAAAAAAACAAATCGTTTTAAGTGTTTAGTGAAAAGCTGCATTGGTGGCAACCAACTTTTTCGTGTGCCGTATGGTGAGGAGAAAAAGTGGTGTGAGAATCTGATTATTCAGATATCTCAATTAAATTCTCGAAGTTGGGTGTGTAACCTGCATTTCGAGAAGGTGTGCGTAATGCAGAAAAAAATTAAAGCTGGTTCTGTGCCGACCTTGCACATAGGTAAGTGTGTACATGTAGGTGTGTTTTTTTTTTAGTTATTTCAGCGCCCTCACCAAACGCCACATGTTCAGGGTAACTGTTTATTCATGCAAAAGTGTATGCGTAACATTTGTTGTTTTACCGCATATTTAATTTATATAATTATGCTCGATACCGAAGGTAAAGAGTATATTGGGTTTGTGCAATGTCCGTCATGGTGTCTGTCCGTCCGTCCGTCTGTATGTTCGCAACTTTATTCCACACCCTTCAAGCTAGAGACTTGAAACTTTCCAATTCTCTTTATCTATGGGATAGTATATTAAAGTGTCAAGATGGGGGTTCTACGATAACTGGGGGGCTGGCAAATCGATAAGTTCGATAACTCAATACCGATAAATCCACATATTTCGCACATGCTTACAGCTCGAACTACCAAATTTGGTAAGAAGATAGCTACTAGCAGCCCCCAAAAAACTGCATCAAAAATTTTGGAACCACGCCCACCCATTCCGCCCCCATCCCCCCCCCGCATTTTATAAACCAAAAAGCCTATATCTCCCACAGTTTTTGAGCTATAGCCACCAAATTTGGTGCCAAGATAGGTGATGATGACCCCCCAAAAACTGCCACCAAAAAAGTTTAGATGCCACGCCCACCGATACTGCCCTAGCTGCCCCCATCCACCCCAACGCTTCGTCAAAAACGGGAATGCGTGTATCTTCCAGAGTTGTGGAGCTAGAGCCTCCAAATTTGGTAGGAAGCTAGCTGGCAACGACCCCCAAAAAACTGCATCAAAGTTTTGGAGCCACGCCCACCCATTTCGGCCCCCTTACCTCACCATTTACAAACTTTGAGCTAAATTCACAAAATTTGGTATGAAGATAGCAATTTAAATTCCACAAACATCTGCAGCAAAACTTTGGATGCCACGCCCACCCATACCACCCCCAAACCCCCCTTTCCCCACTTTAAACAATTTTCGAGCTAGAGTCACCAAATTTGGTATGAAAATAGCAATTGATATTCCACACAGATCTGCATCAAAAATTTGGATGCCACGCCCAGCCATACTGCCCCCAGCCCCCCTTTTCCCACTTTTTACAAACTTCTAGCTGGAGTCACCAATTATGGTATTAAGATAGCAATTGACATTTCACAAAGATCTGCAGTAACAAGTAAAAAGGCTCTAGTCGGGAGAGCCCGACTAGAAGATACCCTGAACGCAGTTGCAATAAATAAATTAAATTTATGTAAGACTTTGGTATACTGACTTAGCTTCAATCGATTAAATTCGATATCTCCGGTGTTTCTCAACCGATTTGGACGAAATTTTCAGAAAAGTTGTATCCAAATTCGATATTTTATTGTTATCGATATTATGTGTATATCGGAAACCAGAATAGTTATCGATAATTTGAAGCAAACTTGTTCTGCTCATGGTATAGGAGAACTTAAATACCAAATCTGAAGTTTCTAGCTCTTGTAGTCTCTGAGATCCACGCGTTCATACAGACAGCCAGACGGACGGACAGACGGACATGGCTATATCGTCTCGGCTATTGATGCTGATCAAGAATATATATACTTTATGCGGTCGGAGATGCTTCCTTGTGCCTTTTGCACAAAACCATTATACCCTTATTTACCCATTTTATGGGTTAAGGGTATAAAAATTTGGATACCACACCCACCCATACCACCCCCAGCCCCTCTTTCCCCACCTTTTACAAACTTCGAGCTAGAGTCACCAAATTTGTTATGAAGATAGCAATTGACATTTCGCAAAGATCTGCAGTGAAAATTTAGATGCCACACCCACCCGTACCGCCCCCAGCCCCCCTTTCCACAGCTCTTACAAACTTTGAGCTAGAGTCACAAAATTTGGAAGGAAGACAGCTGGTGGCATCCCCATCTTCATCGGAGAATTTTTAAGGCAGCGTACACACCTGCCCCATACGTACCCTTTTCCAATCAGGCCTCTTTTTACCTGTTTTAATACTGGTATCGAGTATGCCGCAGTCGGTTGCGTCCGACTACAACATTTCCACTTGTTTATTTATTAAATATTTGAAATATGTTATTATTTTCTTGATTTATAGGTGACAACCTGAGATTAAAAGAAATGTGCACCCAATTATGAATATGCAACAAAAAAATGTCACTGATGACAATACTGATGAGGCAACTGCATACCTCAAAAATACGAATTGTGAGGAAGACGACATGGACTTAGAAATGAGCTGGATTCTAGATCTGGATGAACAAAATGATGAAATCCAAAGCAGCATGTCCGGAAATACAAGAATTTTAGAAGCTGGAGCTGAGATACTTCGACGGGCATTTGGTAGCCAAGAAAAAGTTTGACTGTCCACATTGTGATATTGCATTTAACCAGGTTGAGAATTTTGCAGCAGACCAAACAGACGTTTTGATTCATGCACGAAATATCTTCAAGGACAAAATGTGCTTGAAAAATCCGTCAGATACACTCTTCCAAGTATGCAACTTGCATTATGATATATTTGCAAAGATATTTGATACATCGCCGCACAAGCAAAAGCTATGTCAGAGTATTATTGAAGAATGTGTTACCCAAACAAATAAGAAGTATCCGGATTGGTTTGACGTTGGAAACAGTTTCTACAAACATCGCATGGAATTCCTGAAAAGATTGGTCATAATTTTAGCAAAAAAAAAATCTAAATGGCTTATTCAGAAGTTGCAAAAGGGAATGGCCAATGAAATTGATGGTCCCCTGGCAAAAAAATTTAAAATATAAGGTCGACTATAAAATTTGCATGTTATATTTTAATATATGGTGTTGGTGCATATTATATTTTAATATATGGTGTTGATGCATGTAATATTTTATTATATATTATTTTAGTAGATTTGCATATTATATTTTAATATATGGTGTTAGTGCATGTAATATTTTAATATATATTATTTTAGTAGATTTGTATATTATATTTTAATATATGGTGTTGGTGCATGTAATATTTTGATATATATTATTTTAGTAGATTTGCATGTTATATTTTAATATACATATGGTGTTGGTGCATGATTTTTATATTGATTATTCAAATTAATCATAGTACTATAGTAAATATACCTCAAGGGGAAACCAGCCCAAAAATAGTTAATGCGCCTCATTCAGTACCTCAATGGTGGTGTGGAAATCTGCTTGTGAATTGACCCCCTATATGAATATCTTGTAATCCTTTTAAAGGCTTTATTCCATAAAATTTGAAATCGATTTTAACATATGTAAAGTTGTGATATTACCCGGGGTATGAAACTCAGTCCGGCCAAGGTTCCACGTTACAAGAAATATTTAAATTTGCTGAAACGTATTCGCGAGTTGGAGGCAAGCTAGTCCGCCGCTATACCGGGGTCAAGATTCCGCGACGGCTGGCGATCAGGGAGGTGTACGGGACAAACCGCAGTACAAGTACCACCGATAGCACAGGTTACGTTCCCCCGCAAGTTGAGGTCGCGCGGATGCCAAAGCTCCGTTACCGAACCGACTGAGTGGTTTGGGAAGCGTACGGGACGAGCCACAGTACGCGTGCCGCTGATCACTCAGATTCTAACCACACAATTCGGGACGCACATAGCAACGTACTGACCGCGTGTGCACATGTATACACGTATATAACCGCGCGCGTATGCGTATATCGTTTAGTGCCTCTCGGGACGAAATGAAGACACAAGGATTTGGAATAATTCTAACTTTTATTTCATAGCTCACGTTGCTTAGTTCCGCTTAGATCTCTAATAATCTTCCAAGGGGGAATCTAGTCCACGCCAATCTCAAACTCTATTCTCTAAAAGTCTCTGACACTGTACTTGTCTTTGCTTATCATACTCTTCTCTTGGGCCACCCGCGGTCACGTCCGTTCACATTAACTTGTGCTTCTCGACTCTCCCGTCGCCTAGCGCTCGGCCTGAGCGTGCCCTTTTTCGCCTTTGTGGGTCGCGACATCTAGATCGTGGGTCGCGACATTTGGATCGTGTGAGTGCGCACACGACCTCTGCTCTTCTTGCGCTGCTTTCTTAAGTTATCTTGTGCTATGCTTATTCTGTGCTCTTCGCCGTACCATACTTATGTTAAACTTAAGGTCTGTTAACGTTGACATTGCATTTGTTCCACTAATATTTACTTCTTAGTATTTAGCATTTGTCTTAATATCTTAATGATTGAAATAATAATATTAATAGCGGGTAATGATACAAAATAATAATACTGCTGTTTCCTTAAATGTATTGTGAGGAGGCCGGCATTTGGCCTACCTCACACACCCCCCCCCCCCCCCCCCTTTCTTCGTGATTGTGACCATGCACTTCTGGTGTTTGGTCACTGTGAACTGGTCCGTCCGCCGTCCTCTGCGCCCTCGCCTCTTTAACTGCTCCTCGATGGCCTTTATGGCTTTCGTCTTCAGTATCGACTCGTTTGGGTGTGCCGTCCACAAACTAGGGATGTCCCTAGGGTCCACGCCCGTTGCCTGTGCTTTTGCTTCTTGGCTGTTGAGCGGGATGTCTTCTACAACTAGTCCTTCCTCGAGGCCTTCTTCCCAACCTTCTATCCCTTCGAATTCTTCCATCGGCTCCAACGCATTTGGGCTGTTTTGTTGTGCCTCTTCGGGTTCCTTTTGGCTAATCTTCAACGGCGGTGGTGGTGTCTGCGGCGCCTCCTGTGTCAGTCCGTCGTCAGCGCTTCCTTCTTCTAAGGCCTGCAACGTGTTGAGTGAGGCTGGTTGCTCAATGTATGGCATTGGCGCTCGTGCACGTGCGCGTGGCTCCTCTGCGCTACCCACCGTGTCCATCGTCGGCTTCTTTTGCACATATACCGTGTGCATGAAAACTGGTGGCTGCTGATGTGTACGGGGTCCCGGGATCGGCCCTTCTCTTGAAACCGCTTGTCGGACAGTTTTTGTGGTGTCAATTAAATAATTATACGCTGGCACGTCTGTGATATTCGGTTCAGGTAATATGAATGTCTCTTTATTTTTGATCAAAAGAATTCTTAGCCTAAATGCAATTGGGTTGCTTATGTATAAAGCTCTGTCGCAGCAGAGCGGCCGCTGCCGTTGCAGCGGTCAAGAGAGAGAGAGAGAGAGAGAGAGTTGTAGTATATTTATGAATGTATATGCAGAAGGCAAAGAATGCATATACTTTAAATATACATATATAAGACAAGCGCTGGCTTAGCTGGTAAAGGCTAAAGTGCTTACGTTGCGGATCCCACACTTCGTGGTGGTTGATCAGATTTCAAGTGCGCTGACCGTTTGTGTAATTGCGTTACATTTGTATATACGCTATATATGCTATGTCTGAAGGTTACATACCCTGCAATATAGTGGGCTTATGAGAGATTGTCATGCAATTTGCATGCAATTGAAAAATAACATAACTTAGTGTAGTTATTTTAGTTTCTATGTAGCTATATATTTTTTCTTATTTTTTTTTTTTTTTTTTTTTAATAATTTTTATTTATTATTATTTATTTTTGTGTAAGTAAAAAAATTTTTATTTATTTTTATTTTTTTATTTTATGTTTTTTCATTTTATTTATATATATATATATATTTTGGATGAGAATGATTAATTAATAAAAAGTTTTAGCCTATCTTTATGTACTTTTTGTACCTTACCCTTTTTATCCTTTATGAAAATATTTTCTCTATCATCTATTTCTACTGTGTAAGGGCCTAAATATGCTGATTCTAGCTTATGGCCAGTTTCATTTCTTAATAAAACCATATCTCCTACTTTTAATTCAAAATTAATTATATTTTTATCGTAGTATTCTTTATTTCTAATTTTATGTTTTTCTAACATAATTCTAGCTCTTTTATAAGCTTGTTCTAGTCTAAATTTACTTTCTCTAGCATAATCTTCTATATTGTACAGTGGATTAATATTATCTATTGTATTTAAATATTGTGGCAAGTTACTTTGCTTACCAAAAACTAATTCATATGGACAATAATTATGTGCCATAGAAGGGGTCGTGTTGAAACAGTATACGAATTATTTTAGCCATACATCCCAATCAGTTTTGTCGACTGATATGTATGAACGAATATATTCATTAAAAGTTCTATGACTTCTTTCTACTGTTCCAACTGTCTGGTGGTGGTGTGCTGTAGACGTTATATTGTCTATTTTTAAATATTTGCACAAGTCATTTATAATAGAATTTTTATATTCAGTTCCCATGTCCGTAATAAACGTCTTCATTGGACCGAACTGTAATATAAAAGATTCAAATATAGCTTTAGCGAAAGTATTTGCATTTTTATTTGGGATCGGTATGGCAACAAGATATTTTGTTAAATCGCAAATAAGCGTAACTGCATATTCGTTACTATATTCAGATCTTGGTAATGGACCTACTGTGTCAACTATTACCCTGTCGAAAGCACTTATTGGTGTGTCGGTAATTGTTAAAGGAGTTTTAGTATGTGTTGTTGTTTTTGACATCTGGCATTTTGGACATCTACGTACGTACTCTTTTATATGACGAGTCATATTTTTCCAATAGTAGTGTCTTTTTACTTTGGCCAAAGTTTTTGTCATGCCCGTGTGTCCTCCTTGTATGGGATTATCATGAAATGTAAACAAAATTGCTTCTTTTTCTGTATCGATTGATACAATGGTCACCGGCTTGAGTAGCGCTACTCTTAATAATCTCAATGTATTATTGCCCATATTTATGAAATTATCTATTGAAACTTGTTCAAAGATGATTTCATGCGGTGCCACTTTTAGTTGGCGAATATCATGCATACCGGCTTCCTTTTCGAGCCTTTGAAAAAATTGACCTCAGTCGATAACTCCATTAGTATACAGATCGCTAACATTTATTCTTGCAACGATTTTATTTCCGTGTTTGAAATAACACAGCTTTCCTTTCATATGCAAGGCCACTACTTTTCGTACATCGTCATTTGTGATGACTTCATATACGTTGGGCTCAGAAGCTTTTTCAAGATTTTGCCTAAGCAAAGGTTCTTCTTCATTTCCTGCGCAGGATTTATTTTGTCTACTTTGTTGCCTGGTAGTGACTTTCAGGACTTTATTTTGTAAATCTATTAATTCGGATATTGTTATCCGTGATAGGGCATCTGCCACGAAATTGTCTTTACCCTTTAGATACTCGACTGTAAAGTCGTATTCTTCTAATTCGAGCCGCATGCGTGTAAGTTTGGAACTTGGATTGACCATAGAAAATAAATAAGTTAATGGTCTGTGGTCAGTTTTCACTGACGAAAATGTACTATTGCCCAGTGGATTGCTGCTAATTCTTGTTCTGTTGTGCTTTTATTACTTTCACCCTTTGTAAATGAACGAGATGCGTATGCAACTGGAAGTTGGAGTCCATTATAGTTTTGAGTTAAAACTGCTCCACACGCTTGCTTACTAGCATCCGTTATTATGCAAAATTCTTTGCTGAAGTCTGGGTATTGTAGTAATGTTGGTTGAATTAGCTTGTCTTTGAGGTATTGGAATTCAGTTTGGCATTCAACTGTCCATTCAAAAGGAACATTCTTTTTACATAATCTTGTTATGTGCCGTGAATATTCGCCGAAATTGTTTATAAATCGTCTATAATAGTTGCAGAATGCAACGAATCGTCTCGCGCTGTCCGCATCATGTGGGACTGGATAGTTTTTAATGACGTCGTATTTTTTGTCGTCTGGCAAGATTCCTTTATCCGTGCATTTGTGACCGAGGAAGGTTACTTCATGCATGAAAAATGAACATTTTTGCGGATGTAGTTTAAGGTTGTATTTCCTACATTTGTCAAAAACATCAGTTAAGTTTTTAAACATATGTTTTTCGGAACAACCAATAACTATTAAATCATCCATATAAAGGAAAGCTTGCGAAGAATCAAGGCCAGAGAACGCTATAGTCATCATTCTCTGAAATGAATTTGGCGCTATTTTTAAACCGAATGGTAATCGCGTGAAGCGATATGAGCCATTGCTCGTTGAAAATGAAGTTATATTTCTTGAACTTTCTTCGAGTTCAATTTGATGAAAGCCTGATATTAAGTCAAGGCATAAGAAATATTTTGCTCTACCTAGTTGATCTAATATATCATCAATTCTAGGCAGTGGAAATTTATCGGACAGTAGTTTTTTATTAATTTGACGATAGTCAATTACTAATCGCCATTTTTTATTTTCTGAGCCTGGAAGGGCTTTCTTTGGGACAAGTAAGAGTGGGCTGTTGTATTCTGACACAGACGGTTCGACAATGTTGTCGCTGATTAATTTTCAACTTGTTTTTGTATTTCTTCTGTCTGGCTATGCGGGCTTCGATAGTTCTTAATGTACACTGGTTCATTATCTTTTAGTCTCAGTTGTTGTTTATAGAAGTTATTTGTTGTGATTGATTCGGTTTCAAGACCGAATATGTCACTATATTTGGTGCATAAATTGGTTTCTTCTTCAGAATCAGAATCAAAATCAATGTCAGTTTCGTTGTCTGGCATCCGATTGTCTAATACGGATGAATCGAATGTTACCGGTACACTTAGTACCGAAGGAAGAAATAGGTTTAAGTCGTGTTTTGTGTCCAAGGTAATTAACGCGGATCTTAACCTGTCGATAATTTCCCTTGCTTGTAATTTGTGTGGACTTTTTAAGTTGTCATAATTGAGATGTATTAGTTCCCGACATTCGTTGTACGTTTGTACTAGTATTTGGGTATGCTTGATTATAGTTCCAATTCGTATGGGAACTTTCTTATTTAAGCACTTATACGATTTAATGAACTCAACGCGTTTTTGTATTATAAGCTCTCTGGATTGTGTCCATTCCATGAGTTACTAATATTTATCGATGCAGTCGCACCATTAGTTAGTTCTGTTAGTTCCTTTACCATCACATATGGCAAAGTGGATAGCACTATACCTTTTTCTTTTATACTGCAGTGGTATAGTGGGCTAGTAATTCTATTATACGAGTCCACGTAGGCGTACTCAAATTAGTACACAAATTGCTCGTATAATGAACTCTGGGTCTCTTTCGAATGCTTCGGCTATTGCCGCATGCTTTTTGAAATACTTATTATGTGATATGAGATATTCAATATGTCTGGGTATATATCAGATAGTTGCCTGGTACTCATTGGCTCCATATATAATATTGCTCATACTTTGTTTGGGAAATCTGAATCTTTGTTAAGCATACGTTGTAACAGAGTTTTTATTCTGATACTTGAGGTATATCCATCATACAATAATATATATATATATATATATATATATATATATATATATATATAAATTTAATTTTGTCAAAATTTTTATTAGTATGTATCGTTTTTTTTCTTTTCTTTTTTTTTATTCATTCGATTCTAGATTTTATCTAGATCGTTAGCCTTGCTTTTGTATTTTTTCCTGAGGCACTTATTGTGTAGCTTGTATAATTTAAAGAACATATTTGCGCTTAGAATAACGACGATAATTATTAACAAAGTATTTGTTATTCCTAAATCTACACTACTTGATTCTACTTTATTTATAACATTAGCGGTGGAATCCACCGTTTTTGTGTCTATGAGACCCATTTTGGCCAATTCTGTGTAATAAACGTTTTCCGTTTTAGATATTATATTATTATAAAGATTTCCAATTTTGAAATTATTTGTAATTTACATTTGTTATTTTTAATATATTGTTTTTTTCATTTTCCTATTTGTATCCCTATTTTGATCATAACAGTGATCGCCTGTCTATTTTTTTGTATGGTTTTTTATGCCATACTCTCCTTAACTCGCACAACACAGTGCGAGTTATTACAAATTCTATATTATTTTTATTTTACTTAATATAACCGCTGCTGTCGCCGATGTACTGCTTCTTCACGTCTTATTTGGCTGCCTTGGTGCGGTCAGCGTTGCCGGTGCAGGTCATCGCACAGGCTGGGGAATATAATGGTCCTTTGCAGTCTCCAGGGCACTTCTTTATTGGTTTCGGCAGCTGCTTCCTTTCTGTTGGTTGAGTTTTTGATATATTAGCTAAGTTCTTTATATATTGAGGATAAGGTGCTTTGGATTGTGTTTTAAGTCGTTTTGATTCTTCATCAAGAAAGACTAGCTCATCTGCTAGCTTCTTGGCATTTTCCCAAGTCGGGGGCTTGTTGCTATTATATAGCTGCTTACAAATTTCAGCTTTGCGTTTCTTTATACGCAGCTGTATGCCTCCACGATTTCTTGTTTTTCTTGATTCGGGCTTACTAGTAGTCTGTGCATTTACCGTAAGTTTTCTCGCCCTGTACTCGTCGAGAGTGATGCGTATAGACATTTGCGACACACAATACCAATAAAACACCTTACTCACTCAGAACTATTCAATCGATCGATGTCCAATTCCAGCAAGGTTGACGTGATTATGCTGCTGTTACAGTTGAGGCTGGTGTAATTAATCCTTGTTGTTGCTGTTGAAGTATTTCAATATCCTAGGTCCTTTGGACGCACGTCACGGTCGCCATGTCGGACAGTTTTTGTGGTGTCAATTAAATAATTATACGCTGGCACGTCTGTGATATTCGGTTAAGGTTTTATGAATGTCTCTTTATTTTTGATCAACAGAATTCTTAGCCTAAATACATAATTGGGTTGCTTATGTATAAAGCTCTGTCGCAGCAGAGCGGCCGCTGCCGCTGCAGCGGTCAAGAGAGAGAGAGAGAGTTGTAGTATATTTATGAATGTATATGCAGAAGGCAAAGAATGCATATACTTTAAATATACATATATAAGACAAGCGCTGGCTTAGCTGGTAAAGGCTAAAGTGCTTACGTTGCGGATTCCACACTTCGTGGTGGTTGATCAGATTTCAAGTGCGCTGACCGTTTGTGTAATTGCGTTACATTTGTATATACGTAGCAACAAAGTGTTGTTATGTCTGAAGGTTACATACCCTGCAATATAGTGGGCTTATGAGGGCTTGTCTACTATCTCGCATGGATGGCATCACGAGCAGATCTAACGCCATCTCCCTATTAACGAGGCTCACCTTCGTTCGTAACACCTTTCTTATGGATATCGTCGAACCGTCCGCAAGGTGTGTGTTCGCGGTCGCCGACAACACTTCCCCTTTCTAGTCTATCCTTGCAAAAAACTCCTCGCTCACAGAACTCCTCGTAGCCCCGGTGTCGACCGTCGCCTTCGACAGTAGGACCCCAACCCTTACCGTGTTGACTTTGCGATTATTTTCGACCTTGAGCCGGTAGTCCAGCTCCAGTTTTTGGCCTGGATCACGCCAGCGCCAATCCGATCCCACTGCAGATGACACTCTTTCCCCATTTTCTTTAACCGGCGGATTTGGGCATTCCCTCGCGAAATGTCCTCCCTGTGAGCAGTTATAGCATACCCTGCCGAATTCTTGTGGCCTATCATTCCGTTTGAAATTTCCTCAGTTTCGTGGGTTCGGGGCGCATTGTGTTCGTTCCTCGCCAACGGTGGCTGGGTTGGCGGGCTCCGGGATGGATTATTTTGCCTGGTGGGAGCGTCCACGCCTCCTACCCTAATCGGGTATCCTGGTCCCCCCGACTGACTGTACCCCGTCTCCCCGTTGTACGTGCCTGTTATATTTTCGTACTCTGCGGCTGCTTGAGTCAGTTCTGCTAGCGTCGAAACGTCCTTTCTACGGATATACAATCGGTACTCCCGCGTCAGGTTGTCGTATACCCTATCTAACTGGTGGTCGGGTCCATAACGGGCACGGCGCATGAGTCTCTTCAATTCGACCAGGTACTCTTCGTAACCCTCCCCGACTCACTGCCGACGGTCCCTAATCTGATCTTCCAGTCGCTTGATATACTGCGGGGGTAAAAATAAATCTAAAAATTCTCTCGAAAGTATCCCAGGTCGCGTCTTTAAGCTCACTTTTTGAGAACCAGCACGCCGCCATGCCGGTCAACGCCTCGCTCATTGCCCTGGGTATGCGATCTAATTCTATGTCATAAGTCCTCGCTCGTTCTTCTAAGGACTCTATGAACACAAGCGGGTCGGTATACCCATCGAACCTGATTCCCCAATTCCTAATTTGTTCTGGGACGACCACGAAATGCTTATAGTTTTCGGATCCCCGGTAACCAATGCCCACATCTGGTTTGAAGTCCACCTGCCCACCTGGGTACTATTTACAGGCGAGTTCGTGAGTGGCACTACGTGCAACCCAGGGGAGATTGCTATTTTAGCATCCTGCTCTTTTTGCGGCAACTGCTGCGCCCGACCGAACGGTGGAAAAAGTCCCCCCAGTGACTCCGATATCGTCAGCAGGTCGGATTCCGATTTCTGCCGCTGTTGCAACTGCCCGGCGGAAATGCTATTCGCAGCGGGTAATTCGCAGGTTTTCGTGAACTGGGACTCCCATTCTAGCAAACGGGTCCGAGTCTCCAAGTCATGAAAGCCCTCTTAATTAAACGTACATACCCGTTTCCGAAGTTCTTCTACCTTTCCCATTTTTCTAGGCCGAGTTCCTGTGCAATCTTCTAAAGTTCCTCCTTGCGGCAGTGGTACACCCATCTTACGCCCACTATTCGGTTGCCACTGTCTCCCGGTGACGCATTGCTGGGCTCGCTCATTGTTTAGTTAAAATCTTCCTGGTCGTTTTGTATAACTAGTATATAGCGTCGAGTTTTAATTTTATTTCACTTTATTACGAATTTCTGATTTCAATTTTGTCCTTCCTTTTTTTTTTTTTTTTTTTTTTGTTATTATCGCCGTATTATATTTAGAGAGTTGAATCTTTTGTCAAATTTTGTTTAATTATTTTTAAAAAAATATATCTTTCAGAATTATTTATCATTTTTCAAAAATTATTTATTATTTTCCCAAAATTATTTATTATTTTCCCAAAAATTGTTTTTTTTTCCAAAAATTATTTATTATTTTGTTTCCAAAAATTGTTTAATATTATTTCACAAAATCGTTTACTTTGTTTTTTTTATTATTATTTTTTTTTATAACATTTGAATTTGACTTTCACTTAGTAAAACTAGCTATACATCACTCGATCGATTTTCAATTTTATTGTCCGCTTTGCCACCAAGCCACCACCAGTTTCGTTTTTTGGTTAAGCGGCGCGTGCTGTACTTTTTATTGCTTAGCGGCTGCGTCGACGGCCACCTTGCGGCGATTCCCGTTCTTTCGATCGGTTTGTCCGTTTCCACCGTCACTTTCGTCGCGCCATAAATGATTCCAATCGCACGTTTGCTTTTCGCGATCCCGTTTGCTTAATCGGTGCACCCGCTTTAACCGTCACTTTCGCTACCGACTCGACTTGCAGGTGTTCAATTCCCGTTCTTACAACTGGTGTGTACGCTTCCACCGTCACTTTCGTTGTGCCGCGACAATTGCACAACAAAAAAAAAAAAGGCCTAGACTCAATCCGTTTCCCCCCCCCCCCCCCCCTTTTTGTGCACGCGCGATAAAACAGGGTATGACCGGGTATACTCGTTCCACGAACACTTGTTAGTAATGCTTTTTTTTGGGATTTTTAACTCCAAACTGCAGTACTCCTCTGACGCGTTTACGTCCCTTCCACGTTACAAGAAATATTTAAATTTGCTGAAACGTATTCGCGAGTTGGAGGCAAGCTAGTCCACCGCTATACCGGGGTCAAAATTCCGCGACGGCTGGCGATCAGGGAGGTGTACGGGACAAACCGCAGTACAAGTACCACCGATAGCACAGGTTACGTTCCCTCGCAAGTTGAGGTCGCGCGGATGCCAAAGCTCCGTTACCAAACCGACTGAGTGGTTTGGGAAGCGTACGGGACGAGTCACAGTACGCGTGCCGCTGATCACTCAGATTCTAACCACACAATTCGGGACGCACCTAGCAACGTACCGACCGCGTGTGCACATGTATACACGTATATAACCGCGCGCATATGCGTATATCGTTTAGTGCCTCTCGGGACGAAATGAATACACAAGGATTTGGAATAATTCTTACTTTTATTTCATAGCTCACGTTGCATAGTTCCGCTTAGATCTCTAATAAGCTTCTAAGGGGGAATCTAGTCCACGCCAATCTCAAACTCTATTCTCTAAAAGTCTCTGACACTGTACTTGTCTTTGCTTATCATACTCTTCTCTTGGGCCACCCGCGGTCACGTCCGTTCACATTTACTTGTGCTTCTCGACTCTCCCGTCGCCTAGCGCTCGGCCTGAGCGTGCCCTTTTTCGCCTTTGTGGGTCGCGACATCTAGATCGTGGGTCGCGACATTTGGATCGTGTGAGTGCGCACACGAACTCCGCTCTTCTTGCGCTGCTCTCTTAAGTTATCTTATGCTATGCTTATTCTGTGCTCTTCGCCGTACCATACTTATGTTAAACTTAAGGTCTGTTAACGTGACATTGCATTAATTCCACTTATATTCACTTTATAGTATTTAGCATTTGTCTTAATATCTTAATGATTGAAATAATAATATTAAAAGCGTGTAATGATACCAAATAATAATACTGCTGTTTCCATAAATGTATTGTGAGGAGGCCGGCATTTGGCCTACCTCACACATAATTTTTATTTATTTTTATTTATAAAATATTTAATTATCTAATATCACTACCCATTCTCTATTTTTTAATGGAAAATAAATATTATTAGTAAAAACGATAAGACGCCAACAGACGCAAATATTACAAAATCAAAATAAACGCTGTGTTCTCAAATGCATACATACATACATACTATGAGAAGTGTTTTTATGCATGCATATCACCGCTCTAGCACTTTAAAGCAAAATTTACAAGCAGCTATCAATAATGATAACAAAGCAATGGTAAAAACAAATCAGAAATGGCCGGACGACGCATAGCAGCCAAAATCCAAACAAACGCAGCTCATAATTGTTTAAAGGTAAAGCAGTTTTTCGTTAAGTCAGACGAGCTGGTTTTCATGCATATAACTTAACAGGGCTGTAAACTGAGTTCAGTTAATTTCCGATCTAGTTAGGTTTATGCAGTGCAGTGCTAGCTAGCTAGTTGCCTAGGCAACTAAGTCAATTCTTCTATGCATGTAAGTTTGGGTGTATGCATGTGCGTGTGCCATTCGAGAATAGGCAAAACGCAACAACAACTCTAATATTATGAATTTCGGCAAACCCTAAACAGCCAATATTAAGATTAAATTTGGTGCATATTTTTGTATTATTTGCCTACAAAAACCTAAGATAAATAAGAAAAACAATACTTCCAAGGCAGTAAAATATCATTTTTGGTTCTGGTTGTGCATTTGCAGGAGCAGAGGAACAGGAAAATAAACAAGCGTTTAGTAAAATAGGCAGACAAATATCAGTTTTGCATTGCTGGTCATTCATACTCTTTCTTGTTTTTAGCTCTATGACACTTTCCAACAATTTTGCCATCGCATCTATCACACAGCTACGCAGTGCTGCGCAAAAATGCCGAAAGTGTATTGAATAGTGTATTCGTCGAAAAAACGTGAAAAGAAAAACTAATAAAAATCTCAACGAGCAGGCCCAGCAACAATGAAGCAAACGCACATGCATAGGCATACTAACACATTTTTAAACGTTCTTGCTTTCCGCTAGCCCGACGCCTCTCCTTTAATGCACAGGCCGCTGAATGCAAAGCGGAGCTGAAACAAAACAAGCACCGTGCTGGCTTGTCGTAGATGAGATGCACAAATAGAACTAAGTAAAAAAACCCCTTGTCACAATATTCAGTTATCGTCAACAAAAACCTGAATACATAATTTTAATATATTAATAATTTATTTCAAGTATGCAAAAACAAAATACGTGTGTTTAAGTGTTAGTTAATTTATTTATATAAAACTTGTCTTATAAGTTGTGGAAGCCCAAACTTATTGCCAAAATATAAATAAACATATAAACATACATTATATTAAAGTTTTGCTCCACAATTGCACAAAGTTCATATGAAGTCTATACCACCTTTTCTTGGTGAGCAGCAGCAAGCCGAAAGAAGCAAAAGTCTAAAATTGTCGATTTCAAATCTTGCGACAACAACAAGAGAAACGAATTGCGGCAACATTTAATTATGCCTTGCGCTTCGCACACTTTGCAGTCACAAAAAAAAGCTAAACAATGATGACCAACTATGCACCAGCTGGCATTGTTGCGAGTAATGTGTGGAAACACGTAATGAAAAATACTGGCTATTCGCTGTTTACCCAGTTTTCCGCTTCGTGGTTGCGACTCTGTGAATAAACATAACATTCCAGCTCTTAAGACCCGTCTTGTTACATTATTCGTCTATGTATCCCTGTAACCTGGTTGTAACCTGGTTGAAACCCGATATATCTGATTACTCCGATTTCCTTCTAAATATAACTTGTACAAATGTGGATAGTCTTATAAGGGTTGGTGAATTTAATCTGCCGAATGTTGTATGGTCTGTAAATGACACATCTTCGGCGGTATTACCAGTCACTTCTGATGATTTAATCGATGGCCTACTGGAGTTAGGCCTATCGCAAGTTAACAGGGTGCATAACTGTAGTGGTAGAATATTGGACTTAATATTTGTTTCTTACTCAGATTGCAGTAATGCTAGTAGAATACCCCCTCTAGTGCTTCCGGAAGATACCTACCATCCAACCTTAAAACTATCAATCGAAATTCTTAACCCTAGTTCAGTATCTAATAATAATTTAAAAACACGTTGCTTTCGTAAAACTAACTTTACTAAATTAAATTATCTTCTTAAGCATACTAATTGTTCTCGGCTTTATTCTTGTACTGATATAGAAACTGCTATTGCCATATTTTATAGGACCTTGAATTCGCTTTTGGATATTTGTCTTCCCTTCACTTGTTCTTCAAGTAATAATAAACCACCTTGGTTTACGAGGGAACTATCGCAATTGAAAAACGCGAAGACAAGATCAATAAAAAAATTTAAAAAATCGGGAACTACCTTAGATTTATCTTCGTATTTAGTAGCAAAATCTAGTTTTCTTTCTGTTAACTTATCTTGTTATAGTAATTATCTTTATCGTTGTAGACTAAACTTTTCACGTGACCCTAAACAGTTTTATAAATTTGTTAACTCTAAACGTAAGTCTTCTTGCTTGCCATCCTCAGTATATCTAGATGATACAAAAGCAAGTTCTGATCAGACAGTAGCCGATCTATTTGCTGAGTATTTTCAATCAACATACTCATCGAATTTATATAGTAGTAGTAATTCTTATCCTTTTCAAGTTCAAACGTCAAATTGCATATATGTCCCATTAATTACTGAGTCTATGCTCCTGAGTGAATTTAACTCTATCAAACCTGGCTTCTTGCCTGGTCCTGATGGAGTGCGAGGTTGTATTCTTAGATACTGAGTGGATTCACTTTGTCAACCTTAACTAAATTTGTTAACTTGTCTGTTGACTCAACTGTGAAATGATATATGAAAGGAATCTTTTATCATTCCACTCCATAAAAATTCTTCTAAGTCAAACGTTAAAATTGTAGAGGTCTGCCATTCCTAAACTCTTTGAAAAAACAAGTGGAAACGTTGCAGTCGGACGCAACCGACTGCGGTATACTCGATACCAGTATTAAAACCGGTAAAAACAGACCTGATTGCAAAGGGGTACGGATGCGGCAGGGGTGTACGCTGCCTTAAAGATTCTCCGATGCAGATGAGGGGAAAGGGTGCTGGGAGCGTTATGGGTGGGTGTGGCATCCAAATTTTTTATGCAGATCTTTGTGGAATGTCAATTGCTATCTTCATACCAAATTTTGTTAATATAGCTCAAAGTTTGTAAAAGTGGGGAAAGGGGGGCTGGGGGTAGTTTGGGTGGGTGTGGCATCCAAATTTTTTATGCAGATCTTTGTGGAATGTCAATTGCTATCTTCATACCAAATTTTGTTAATATAGCTCAAAGTTTGTAAAAGTGGGGAAAGGGGGGCTGGGGGCGGTATGGGTGGGTGTGGCATCACAATTTTTGATGCAGATCTTTGTGGAATGTTAATTGTTACCTTCATACCAAATTTGGTGACTATAGCTCAAAGTTTGAAAAAGGTGTGGAAAGGGGGGGGGGGTGGCTGGGGGCGGTAAGGGTGGGTGTGGCATCCAAAGTTTTTATGCAGATCTTTGTGGAATGTCAATTGCTATCTTTATACTAAATTTGGTGGCTCTAGCTAAAAGTTTGTAAATGGTGTGGTAAGGGGGGCGGAATAAGGGGGCGTGGCTCCAAAACTTTGATGCATATTTGTGGGGGACGTTGCCAGCTATCTTTTTACCAAATTTGGAGGCTCTAGCCTCACAACTCTGGAAGATACACGCACTCCCGTTTTTGACGAAGCGTTGGGGCAGATGGGGGTGGCTAGGGCGGTATTGGTGGGCGTGGCATCCAAACTTTTGATGCAGTTTTTGGGGTATCATCATCACCTATCTTGGCACCAAATTTGGTAGCTATAGGTCAAAAATTGTAGGAGATATAGGCTTTTCTGTTTTCAAAATGCGGGGGGGGGGGCTGGGTGCGGAATGGGTGGGCGTGGCTCCAGAATTTTTGATGCAGTTTTTTGGGGGTTGCTAGTAGCTAGGATTAATCGGTTTTGGGCTATCGAAATTATCGATTTTCTAGCCCCCTAGTTATCGTAGAACCCCCATCTTGACACTTTAATTTACTTTCCCATAGATAAGAGAATTGGAAAGTTTCAAGTCTCTAGCTTGAAGGGTGTGGAAAAAAATTGGACACATACAGACGGACACACGGACGGATACCATGACGCACATTGCACAAACCCAATATACTTTTTACCTTCGGTATCGAGTATAATTATATTTTCGCAATTTAAGTAAACTGAGTGTTGATAATGTAGAAATAAATATGTAGAAAAGGCTGACAATCTAGGGATTACCTTTAACAATACACTTACATGGAAAGACCAGGTACATAAGGCTGTGGGAAAGACCTATGGAGCTCTTCGGCAGATTGATCTAACGCAGCCCTGGCTGCCTGTTAAAACAAGAATGATGATCGCAAAAACTCTTGTAACCCCCATATTATTTTATGGCATTGAAATTTTCTCAAACTGTGATATTGATGGTCAGCAAAAGCTTAAAGTAGCCTTCAATAGTGTAGCACGTTATGTTTTTGGACTTAAAAGATATGATCATGTTACATGTTTTGCAAATTGTATATTTGACTTAGACTTAAGAAACTGCACTAAGTATAAAACTTTAAATCTGCTTCATGACATTATAAAAAAAACGCCGGATTATTTATATGAGAAACTGCGCTTTGCAGTGTCATTAAGGACCTGTAATGTTTTTCGTCCTAGAACTAAGCTTGCATCCTTCAATAGGCACTTTTTTGTACGGGTTGCTCGACTTTGGAATCAGTGCCACTAGATATTAAGACCGCTAGAAGCACATACATTTTTCAATCTAAGCTAAAGACATACTTACAGCGAAGTGATTTATGATGGTATTAATGACAAAAATAATAAGGGTCATAGGTTAATGGATACATTTTTGTTTTTGAGTTTATATTTTAAGTTATATTTAAGTCATTTTGTTAAAAAAAATTAAAATAATAGCAATGTTTTGTATGTTTAAATAGCAAATGTAAAATGTGACTAGTGGAGTAATTTATAAGTACTTTTACTTGTAGCACTAAGAATAATCAATAAATAAATAATAATAATAAAATGCGAGCAGACTTTCGACAGAAATACCCTAACCCCAACCACGTGTGTTTCTTATTAGATCGCGTCGTTTCGATTTGTGTTGTAAAGTGGTTCGCTGGCTGATGGCGTTCGCCTCAGCTTGGAAGAGAAGAGAAACCAGTGGAATTTGTGGTTGGAGTCCGGTGACAATCCACTCGCTAACCCGAATCTTTAATAGTAATTCACCAGCCCACGGTAATTGCCTCGGCTTGGAAGGAGTAATAACTGAGGCTTGTGGTAGGAGTAGCCAACCCAGATCACCCAGTCGGTCCAGTGACGCGACCCTTTAGCATTACGACGCCAGCGAACTTTGCCTCCGTTTAGCAGCTGTGTTCCAGCAAAAATAAAGATTTTTGTAACACGAGCCTTGGCCAGACTGAGATCTGTACCTCGGCTCAAATCACTACTTAACACACTGTCTCAAAGATTGTCTGATGCAGTTGGTGATGCCACCAGCTATATTCCTTCCAAGTGTGGTGAAGGATACTCAAAGTTTGTAAAAGGTGTGGGAAGGGGGGCTGGGGGCGGTTTGTGTGGGCTTGCCATCCACATTTTTGCAGCAGATCTACATAAGTTGGATGTCAATTCATATCTTTCTTTCTACCAAATCTTATGACTCTAGCTCACAGTTTGGAAAAGGTGCAGAAAAAAAGGCCGTGGGCGGTATGGGTGGGCTTGGCATCCAAATTTTTGATGCAGATCTTTGTGGGATATTAATTGCTATCTTTCTTCAAAATTTGGTGATTCTTGCTCAAAGTTTGTAAATTGTGGGCGCTGGGAGCGCAATGGGTGGGCGTGGCTCCAAAACTTTGATGGAAGTCTTTGGGGGTTTTTACCAGCTAGCTAGCTAAAGATACACACGCATTCCCGTTTTTAACGAAGTTGCTGGGGGTGGCTAGGGTCTTATGGGTGGGCGTGGCATCTGAATTTTTGAGGCAGTTTTTTGAGGGTCATAATCACCTATTTGGGCACTTAATAGTGGAAGTTACAGTCGTTTCTGATTTCAAACTGCTGGGGTCTGCGGGCGCAATGGGTAGGCATGGTTCCAAAATGTATGAAGCAGGTTTTTTGGGTTTGTCAGTAACTATCTTCTCACCAAATTTGGTAGTTTTAGCTATAAGAGGTGTTTTTATTTGAGTTAATGAATTTATAGATTTTCCAGCCCTCCAGTTATCGAAGAACCCCTATTTTGACACTTTATCTGTTCCGGCCATAGATACAGATATTTAGAAAGTTTCAGGAGTCTAGATTCAAGGGTGTCTAAAACAGTTGCGTTCAAATAGACGGACAGACACCATGACGGACATTGCATTGTATTCTCTCTCTCTACATTGTATTCTCTTTACCTTCGGTATCGAGTATAAAAAGTCTACTAAATTGTTCTCTGAGAGCATGGTTACCACGATTTCGGGTTCCAATTCTGTATCAGAATTTTGCAAACTCTATATAAGATACGAAGCTTTAACTCTAGTCGAATGCAAGATGTGTATTCGTATCGTGCTCCGGTTAATTAATTCCCAAACGCAAAAGCGCAGTGATATAGAAGCTAATAAGATATGTATTTTATGCGAAAAGACGCTAGGTGCAATCTATCTGAACAAAAATTTTTTTTTTAAATCTGCAATTTAAACAAAACAATTGACTTTTAACATATAATAACACAACAAAAGTCAATAACAAATTCTTCACCTCGCTTAAGACAATAAGTCAAAGCGATAATTGTGGCCAGGGACAAAGCGAGCAAGACGAGCGCCGTCGGCAGAGCAACGCTTACTTCTCTGGAGTTTCAGAGCAGCCCGAGCGGTCAATTACCCCCAACCCGCAAATCGAACGCTCTGTAAAGAATAGATCTAAGGCTGGGGTAGAAACTCAGTCCCATCAGTGCTTTTTAGCTGAAAGGCACGCCGCTGCGGTGGGGGGGGGGGGGGGGGGGGGAGGGGGGGTGAGAGGGGATCACTCTTATGAATCGCACTTAAATAAAAGTCACTTGGTTCGCTTCACTTTTGTACTTTCTATGTTTCTCTAACTATATTTATTATCCTAGTCATACCGCAACAAATAAAACTTGAATCCCGCCCATTCAGTACCCGCAGACTTAAGGCCAGCTTACCCCGATTCCATGTTTTTGCTGTTGCTGTACGTCGCTTGCTGCCTCTGCTGTGTGCCGGTGTACTATTGTCGCGTGTTTTTACTCTGATTCTAACTAATTGTCGCGCCCTTAAGCCTGGGCTGAGGCGCGTGCCAGCCTCGGCTGCAGAGACCTCTGCCGTAGCTTGGCGCGTGCCATCCGCGGCTGCAGAGGCCTCTGCCGCTCTTGCTAGGGTGTATATTCTTCTCGCCCTGATGCTTGCGCCGTTGTCTGTTGTCACGCGTGGTCCCTTTCTGTCGATGCGCTCTTAAGTGTGAGAGCGCACACGATCCCGTTAGGATCCAGTGCTACGCCTATCAACTATGCCCACTATCATTAGTGATGCCCGCTGCTGTCAGTGATGCGCGTTACTGGCTTTTTATACCCTTCACAGGGTATATTGACTTTGTCATGAATCTGTAACGCCTTTAAGGAATGATGGGAGACCCCATAAACTATATATCAAAATGATCAGGACGAGCTCAGGAATTGATTTCCGTCTGTCCGTCCGTCCGTCCGTCTGTCAGTCTGTCCGTCTGTCTGTCTGTTTCAACACGATTTCCGGCCAAACTGCTGAACCGATCTTGATGAAACTTTCACAGATTGCTTATATCATGTCGGGTTTGTTCACTATGAAATTTCATCCCGATCGGAGCATTCTACGATATAGCCACCATATAAATTTACCATATCAACACGATTTCTGGCAAAACTGCTGAACCGATCTTGATGAAACTTTCACAGATTGCTTAGATCATGTCGGGTTTGTTCACTATGAAATTTCATCCCGATCGGAGCATTCTACGATATAGCCACCATATAAATTTACCATATCAACACGATTTCCGGCCAAACTGCTGAACCGATCTTGATGAAACTTTCACAGATTGCTTAGATCATGTCGGGTTTGTTCACTATGAAATTTCATCCCGATCGGAGCATTCTACGATATAACCACCATATAAATACAAAAAATCTATTAAAAAAACAAAATTGGACTAAAAAACTAAAACACCAAAATTACTACACGGGGATTCGAACCCGCACCTACCGGATGAGAGTCTGGCGTACTTACCACAAGACTATATAAGAGTTTAACAGAATAGCTGAATATCTATTCGTAAAATTAACATAGTTAATTCGATACACCGAATATTAATAATTTAATGCCTTATAGTCTTTCGAGATTTTCACGCAATAAAAAAATAAAAATACAAATTAATCCACGTGTGAAGGGTATCATAGTCTTGGCATAGCCAAAATTAACTATGCGGCACTATGTTTTTTATTGTTTATTGTCAACTATGAACAGCTGACATGAAATTCAAATTAATTAAAATTAAAATAAAATGTTAAACAGAAATTAAAATTAAGTTAAATAAAATTATATATAAATCTGAAAGTTTGTTTAGGTACAAATTTTATCAAGTTAATGTTTAAGCTCTGGGAAATTCAACAATAAAATTAGTGGTCCAACATTTGTTGCGTGGATTGGGAAAAACCCTTAAAAAACCCAATCCGACCAGCGATTAGTAGTTAGTGGTTACGATTGGATAAAGCAAAGAGGATCTATCTTTTTAGTACTGGAATTGAGGCCTCTTCGGAGACAAGAGAATAAAGCTTGCTATAGTCAGAACATATAACACGAAATGGTTCATTAGTTAAATAGTTGCTCAAGCAACGATCCAGGCTAAGGGGTAAAAAGTTACGTGAAGATCTAATTGGGAAATTAAATTTAACTCGACTCAAAAGAACTGATGAGTCGATTTCACCATTAAGAAGGTTTTTAATAAATAATACTCCATAGAGTCTACTTGAATACGGGGGGTAAGTCTACTCCAGGAACCCAGTTAAAACTTCTAAGGGCAAATAGAAGAAATTTCTTCTGAACAGATTTAATTCTATCCTTTCGAATCGAGTATTGTGGGGACCACACACAAGATCCATACTCCAGGATAAGGCGAACTAGGGATGTATAAAGCGTTTAAGTGGTTTAGGGATCGTTAAACTCTTTCGACCACCACTTCATGAAGCCAATGACATTAATGGCCTTATTGACCATAGACTAAATATGAGCGTCAAACTTTAATTTAGGATCAAGAATAATGCCTAAAACTTTAATTTCAAACACGTGGTCAAGTGTTGAAGCGTCAAGCAAGTAGTGGGCAGTATAAGGGGTACTTCTACAAAAAACATGACTTTACATTAAGAACAAATTAAATTGAGTAAGTTAAGTTAAATTGAGTTAGTTTTACATCATCAGCAAACATATGTATAAAAGAGTAAGTAATAACAGCTGGAAAATTGTTAATAAACAAATTAAATAGCAAAGGTCCAAGGTAGGTTTAGATACTGACGATTTAAAAACTACTTTTTGTGTTCGACAACACAAGTTCTCCGAAAGCCACAATAAGAGTTTTGATGGAAATCCAATAATGTTTAGTTTATGAAACAGCAGAGAATGACTTACAGAGTCAAACGCCATACTAAAATCGGTGTAAACAACGTCGATTTGCGTTTTACCCAGAAAACCTTTGATAACAATCGAAATGAATTCAAGAAGGTTAGTGGTAGTTGATCAACCCGAACTAAACCATGTTGATAAGCTGATATAATTGAACTACATCCGTGATGCAGTTGAGAACATATAATTATACTCGATACCGAAGGTAAAGAGTATATTGGGTTAGTGCAATGCCCGTCATGGTGCCCGTCCGTCTGTCCGTCTGCCCGTCTGTCCGTCTATATGTGTCCATTTTTTTTCCACACCCTTCAGGCTAGAGACTTGAAACTTTCCACTTCTCTTTATCTATGGGATAGTAAATTAAAGTGTCAAGATGGGGGTTCTACGATAACTGGGGGGCTGGCAAATCGATAAATTCGATTACTCAAAACCGATAAATCCATCCACCCCCAGCCCCCCCCCCCCACACATTTTAAAGACAACAAAGCCTATATCTCCCACAGTTTTTGAGCCATAGCCACCAAATTTGGTGCCAAGATAGGTGTTGATGACCCCCCAAAAACTGCATCAAAAGTTTAGATGCCACGCCCACCAATACTGCCCTTGCGGCCCCCATCCGCCCCAACGCTTCGTCAAAAACGAAAATGCGTGTATCTTCCAAAGTAGTGGAGCTAGAGCAACCAAACTTGGTAGGAAGATAGCTGGCAAAGACCCCCTAAAAACAAACAAAAACAAAAAATCAAAGTTTTGGAGCCACGCCCACCCATTTCGCCCGCCTTACAACACCATTTACAAACTTTGAGCTAGATTAAGAAAATTTGATATGAAGATAGCAATTGACATCCCACAAAGATCTGCATAAAAAATTTGGATGCCACACCCACCCATAACGCTCCCAGCCCCTTTCCCCACCCTTTACAAACTTTAGGCTAGAGTCACCAAATTTTCTAACGAAGACACCTGGTGGAATCCTCATCTGCATCGGAGAATCTTTAAGGCAGCGTACACCCCTGCCGCATCCGTACCCCTTTGCAATCAGGTCTGTTTTTACCGGTTTTAATACTGGTATCGAGTATACCGCAGTCGGTTGCGTCCGACTGCAACGTTTCCACTTGTTTTTTCAAAGAGTTTAGGAATGCCAGACCTCTACAATTTTTTCCTTTCCTTTCCTTTCCTTCCTTTCATATATCAGGAAACACAGTTGAGTCAACAGACAAGTTAACAAATTTATTTAAGAGTTGACAAAGTGAATCCACTCAGTATCTAAGAATACAACCTCGCACTCTATCAGGACCAGGCAAGAAGCCAGGTTTGATAGAGTTAAATTCACTCAGGAGCATAGACTCAGTAATTAATGGGACATATATGCAATTTGACGTTTGAACTTGAAAAGGATAAGAATTACTACTACTATATAAATTCGATGAGTATGTTGATTGAAAATACTCAGCAAATAGATCGACTACTGTCTGATCAGAACTTGCTTTTGTATCATCTAGGTATACTGAGGATGGCAAGCAAGAAGACTTACGTTTAGAGTTAACAAATTTATAAAACTGTTTAGGGTCACGTGAAAAGTTTAGTCTACAACGATAAAGATAATTATTATAACAAGATAAGTTAACAGAAAGAAAACTAGACTTTGCTACTAAATACGAAGATAAATCTAAGGTAGTTCCCGATTTTTTAAATTTTTTATTGATCTTGTCTTCGCGTTTTTCAATTGCGATAGTTCCCTCGTAAACCAAGGTGGTTTATTATTACTTGAAGAACAAGTGAAGGGAAGACAAATATCCAAAAGCGAATTCAAGGTCCTATAAAATATGGCAATAGCAGTTTCTATATCAGTACAAGAATAAAGCCGAGACCAATTAGTATGCTTAAGAAGATAATTTAATTTAGTAAAGTTAGTTTTACGAAAGCAACGTGTTTTTAAATTATTATTAGATACTGAACTAGGGTTAAGAATTTCGATTGATAGTTTTAAGGTTGGATGGTAGGTATCTTCCGGAAGCACTAGGAAACAAATATTAAGTCCAATATTCTACCACTACAGTTATGCACCCTGTTAACTTGCGATAGGCCTAACTCCAGTAGGCCATCGATTAAATCATCAGAAGTGACTGATAATACCGCCGAAGATGTGTCATTTACAGACCATACAACATGTGGCAGATTAAATTCACCAACCACTATAAGACTTAGACTAAGATGGGATGAGTAAATGTTAATATCAGAATGAGGAGGAATATAAGAACAAGTAACATAAAGTGAACGGCCGTTTAGTAATATTTTAACACATAAAAACTCTATGTCCGAAGGATCATGAGAATGAATATGTTCAGAGGAAATACAATCGAATACAATACGATCGCATCTGTACAAGTTATATTTAGAAGGAAAACGGAGTAATCAGATATATCGGGTTTCAACCAGGTTACAACCAGGTTACAAGGATTCATAGACGAATAATGTAACAAGACGGGTCTTCAGAGCTGAAATGTTATGTTTATTAACAGAGTCGCAACCACGAAGCGGACAACTGGGTAAACAGCGAATAGCCAGTATTTTTCATACTTGTTTCCACACTTTACTCGCAACAATGCCAGCTGGTGCATAGTTGGTCATCATTGTTTAGCTTTTTGTTGTGACTGCAAAGTGTGCGAAGCGCAAGGCATAATTAAATGTTGCCGCACTTCGTTTATCTTGTTGTTGTCGCAAGATTTGAAATCGACAATTTTAGACTTTTGCTTCTTTCGGCTTGCTGCTGCTCACCAAGAAAAGGTGGTATAGACTTCATATGAACTTTGTGCAATTGTGGAGCAAAACATGAGATACTTTAATATAATGTATGTTTATATGTTTATTTATATTTTGGCAATAAATTTGGGCTTCCACAACTTATAAGACAAGTTTTATATAAATAAATTAACTAACACTTAAACACACATATTTTGTCTTTGCATACTTGAAATAAATTATTAATATATTAAAATTATGTATTCAGGTTTTTGTTGACGATAACTGAATATTGTGACAAGGTGTATTTTTACTTTGTTCTTTTTGTGCATCTCATCTACGACAAGCCAGCACGTTGCTTGTTTTGTTTCAGCTTCGCTTTGCGTTCAGCGGCCTGTGCATTAAAGCTGCCTGTACTCGATCGGTTTTTCATCGGTTTTTTTTTTTTTTAAGCCAGCGCTCTCGTGTGAACACACAAAAATTTTTAGGTCCGGTCAAAAACCGACTCAAAATGAGAAAAATAGAACGTGTTCTATTTCTGCTCTTTTTGAGTCGGTTAAATTTGTGCCACGAACATGTTAACGTAAAAAAGGCGTTTTTGGTATATTTTAGTAATTGTTGGCAAAAAATAATGAAAACAAACTTATATATATAGGGAAGTGTGACCAGATTGTGTAACAACAGAAAGTGATGGGATTTTGGATTTAACCGATGCGAATAAAGTGAATGCCAACCTTTTTGGTCGGTTAAAAAAAGCTACAGAAAAACCGACCGTGTGAAGGCAGCTTAAAGGAGAGGCGGCGGGCCAGCGGAAAGCAAGAACGGTAAAAATGTGTTAGTATGCCTATGCATGTGCGTTTGCTTCATTGTTGCTGGGCCTGCTCGTTGAGATTTTTATTAGTTTTTCTTTTTACGTTTTTCGACGAATACACTATTCAATACACTTTCGGCATTTTTGCGCATCGCTGCATAGCTGTGTGATAGATGCGATGGCAAAATTGTTGGAAAGTGTCATAGATCTAAAAACAAGAAAGAGTATGAATGACCAGCAATGCAAAACTGATATTTGTCTGCCTATTTTACTAAACGCTTGTTTATTTTCCTGTTCCCCTGTACCTGCAAATGCACAACCAGAACCAAAAATGATATTTTACTGCCTTGGAAGTATTGTTTTTCTTATTTTTCTTAGGTTTTTGTAGGCAAATAATACAAAAATATGCACCAAATTTAATCTAAATATTGGCTGTTTAGGGTTTGCCGAAATTCATAATATTAGAGAAAGTTCACTGAATTCCATGGCAAATACATTTAAATATGCACATGTAGATAAACGTGGCTACGACGAGCTAGAACGTGTTGTTGTTGCGATTTGCCTATTCTCGAACGTGCATGTTATACGACTCTCAGTTTTGTAGATGCGCTTTGCGGTCTCAGCACGCATTGATACGGAATAAAATAATGCGTGAAATAAAGTGAATCCACTCAGTATCTAAGAATACAACCTCGCACTCTCTCAGGACCAGGCAAGAAGCCAGGTTTGATAGAGTTAAATTCACTCAGGAGCATAGACTCAGTAATTAATGGGACATATATGCAATATGACGTTTGAACTTGAAAAGGATAAGAATTACTACTACTATATAAATTCGATGAGTATGTTGATTGAAAATACTCAGCAAATAGATCGGCTACTGTCTGATCAGAACTTGCTTTTGTATCATCTAGGTATACTGAGGATGGCAAGCAAGAAGACTTACGTTTAGAGTTAACAAATTTATAAAACTGTTTAGGGTCACGTGAAAAGTTTAGTCTACAACGATAAAGATAATTATTATAACAAGATAAGTTAACAGAAAGAAAACTAGACTTTGCTACTAAATACGAAGATAAATCTAAGGTAGTTCCCGATTTTTTAAATTTTTTTATTGATCTTGTCTTCGCGTTTTTCAATTGCGATAGTTCCCTCGTAAACCAAGGTGGTTTATTATTACTTGAAGAACAAGTGAAGGGAAGACAAATATCCAAAAGCGAATTCAAGGTCCTATAAAATATGGCAATAGCAGTTTCTATATCAGTACAAGAATAAAGCCGAGACCAATTAGTATGCTTAAGAAGATAATTTAATTTAGTAAAGTTAGTTTTACGAAAGCAACGTGTTTTTAAATTATTATTAGATACTGAACTAGGGTTAAGAATTTCGATTGATAGTTTTAAGGTTGGATGGTAGGTATCTTCCGGAAGCACTAGGAAACAAATATTAAGTCCAATATTCTACCACTACAGTTATGCACCCTGTTAACTTGCGATAGGCCTAACTCCAGTAGGCCATCGATTAAATCATCAGAAGTGACTGATAATACCGCCGAAGATGTGTCATTTACAGACCATACAACATGTGGCAGATTAAATTCACCAACCACTATAAGACTTAGACTAAGATGGGATGAGTAAATGTTAATATCAGAATGAGGAGGAATATAAGAACAAGTAACATAAAGTGAACGGCCGTTTAGTAATATTTTAACACATAAAAACTCTATGTCCGAAGGATCATGAGAATGAATATGTTCAGAGGAAATACAATCGAATACAATACGATCGCATCTGTACAAGTTATATTTAGAAGGAAAACGGAGTAATCAGATATATCGGGTTTCAACCAGGTTACAACCAGGTTACAAGGATTCATAGACGAATAATGTAACAAGACGGGTCTTCAGAGCTGAAATGTTATGTTTATTAACAGAGTCGCAACCACGAAGCGGACAACTGGGTAAACAGCGAATAGCCAGTATTTTTCATACTTGTTTCCACACTTTACTCGCAACAATGCCAGCTGGTGCATAGTTGGTCATCATTGTTTAGCTTTTTGTTGTGACTGCAAAGTGTGCGAAGCGCAAGGCATAATTAAATGTTGCCGCACTTCGTTTCTCTTGTTGTTGTCGCAAGATTTGAAATCGACAATTTTAGACTTTTGCTTCTTTCGGCTTGCTGCTGCTCACCAAGAAAAGGTGGTATAGACTTCATATGAACTTTGTGCAATTGTGGAGCAAAACATGAGATACTTTAATATAATGTATGTTTATATGTTTATTTATATTTTGGCAATAAATTTGGGCTTCCACAACTTATAAGACAAGTTTTATATAAATAAATTAACTAACACTTAAACACACATATTTTGTCTTTGCATACTTGAAATAAATTATTAATATATTAAAATTATGTATTCAGGTTTTTGTTGACGATAACTGAATATTGTGACAAGGTGTATTTTTACTTTGTTCTTTTTGTGCATCTCATCTACGACAAGCCAGCACGTTGCTTGTTTTGTTTCAGCTTCGCTTTGCGTTCAGCGGCCTGTGCATTAAAGCTGCCTGTACTCGATCGGTTTTTCATCGGTTTTTTTTTTTTTTTAAGCCAGCGCTCTCGTGTGAACACACAATAATTTTTAGGTCCGGTCAAAAACCGACTCAAAATGAGAAAAATAGAACGTGTTCTATTTCTGCTCTTTTTGAGTCGGTTAAATTTGTGCCACGAACATGTTAACGTAAAAAAGGCGTTTTTGGTATATTTTAGTAATTGTTGGCAAAAAAAATTGAAAACAAACTTATATATATAGGGAAGTGTGACCAGATTGTGTAACAACAGAAAGTGATGGGATTTTGGATTTAACCGATGCGAATAAAGTGAATGCCAACCTTTTTGGTCGGTTAAAAAAAGCTACAGAAAAACCGACCGTGTGAAGGCAGCTTAAAGGAGAGGCGGCGGGCCAGCGGAAAGCAAGAACGGTAAAAATGTGTTAGTATGCCTATGCATGTGCGTTTGCTTCATTGTTGCTGGGCCTGCTCGTTGAGATTTTTATTAGTTTTTCTTTTTACGTTTTTCGACGAATACACTATTCAATACACTTTCGGCATTTTTGCGCATCGCTGCATAGCTGTGTGATAGATGCGATGGCAAAATTGTTGGAAAGTGTCATAGATCTAAAAACAAGAAAGAGTATGAATGACCAGCAATGCAAAACTGATATTTGTCTGCCTATTTTACTAAACGCTTGTTTATTTTCCTGTTCCCCTGTACCTGCAAATGCACAACCAGAACCAAAAATGATATTTTACTGCCTTGGAAGTAGAGGTGGGCGCGGGCCTGTTTTCTGAGGCCCGGGCCCGCACGAACACGAAGTCTTCTTTAAAAGGCTCGGCCCGGCCCGGCACGACTATTTTTCACGGAGGCCCGGCCCGGCCCGGCCCGTTCCGAAACTAATAAATACATATATGTATGTACGTAAATTTAAAAAGACATATGCAATTCAAGATGGATATACATATATGTATATATATTTTTTTTATTTACTTTTATTTTTGTAAGCTTAAATGATATTATTATATTTTTATGAGATTACATCAGGCAATGTATTGAACGAAAACGCACTATTTCAAATTTTTATTGAGGAACAAAATTTTTTCCAAATTTGAACTTTTTAATCTGGTGCGTTTTTCGTTCAATACATGGCCCGATGTTGAAAACAGCCTTTCGCTAGTGGCCGAACTTGCTGGAATAGGGAGTATTAATTTTGCTAATATTTTAAGAAAATTTAGATCAGAATTTTTCCAAAATTCCAAAATATTTGTGCCAGAATCTACAGATCTGGCCAAGTAATTATCAATCTCAATGTCAATAACATTTTTCTCCACTTGTTGTTTCTTTGTGAATCTTAAGTCTAAAAATTCAGAAAACATTTCATCATCAACATTATCTGGACTTATTCTATGTTCATTTAAATCATTGCCTTCCTTATCCCCCACTATTTCGGTGAGCATTGCTCTAACCGTGGCTAATACATCACCTTTTTTGTCCTTTGAGAGGAAATTCATCTCCTTATAAGGAGGATTTAAAAATAAGCCGACAAGATGAAAGGTTGTCGGAGCGAACCTTTTTTCCAATGCCTTAAGAGTCATTGTTTTTAAATCTATTATTATTTGTGAATTAAGTGTATGAGTACGACAAAATTTGATCAATTTTGCCGACCATAATGCAAATATTTGGATTGTTGGCTCTTTTTCTGAGCTTAGTGCTTCAGAGCAGTCCTTAAATGGTTTTAAAAATCCTAAAATACTTTCAAGGAGTGCAAAATCCAAATTTGTAATTCGCTTTAACTCATTTTTTGCTCGAGAGCATAACAAATGCAGAGTTCCAGCGTGTCTTTACATGTTGCTTCAATGATTTTGAAAGCATACTATTCAGTTGCGAATGCTTAAAATATTTGACCAATGATTTACAACAGTCAACTAAGCCATTCACTTCCTCAATAGTGTTTCTCTCAAAAATGTCATCCATCACAAGGTTTAAATTGTGGCATGCACAGGAGAGGCGTTTGTAGCTTTTAAATGCAGCAACTACATTTGCTCCATTGTCCGTCACAAATACAGCTCTGTCTATATTACCGTAGAGCTTAAAGTCCCGTAAGATATCCTGGACATTTTTCAGAATATTCTCTCCCGTTTTCCGTTCTTCTAAGAACTCCCTGATGCCTGCAGAAGACACATAAATAAGTAAACAGCAAAACACTTTATGCGTATGTAAGTACCTAGAAGAGCGACATTCAATTGGAACGTGTCATCCACATAGTGGGCAGTTAGCGATATAAAATTCCGCTGCGTGTAGTCATCACACCACATGTCGGTCGTATACGCAAGTTTTTCACCTTCCAAATTAATGATAAGTTCACTCTTCAACTTTTCATACTCTTCTTGCATGATGGTAGTGCTTAGCACTTTTCGGGATACTGCCAAATCACCGAAAGACTGCTTTCCAAATTCTGCTCCTATGTCGATAAGCGCTTGGCTATATTCGCGAAAGCCGCTACCTGCCAAATCACAAAATTTAGATAATTATTACTTAGTGCGCATACATACGTACAATAAGAAAAAGTACGCACCTTCAGTAATATTAAAAGCGTGCAAGTCTTTTGCCACTAGGGCGAGCTGCTTTCGAGCTAAAAACCAGCAAAAAACTATTAGCATATCGATAGTACTATCGAACAACATTTATTATGCGATAAATAGTGGTTCCAGTACGTGAAATAATCAAAAACTAAAAGCTTATCAAAATATTTTTTAGCCCTTTTTCGGGCTTTTCCGGGCCTTACCGGGCCGGGCCTTTTTGCCTAGGCCCGGGCCCGCACGAAGCCCGCACGAAACTCAAATTTGAGGCCCGGGCCCGGTCCGGGCCTGTGCAAGCCCGCGGGCCACAAAAAAAAGCCTGTTGCATCAATAACTCTTTCAGGCTGATGTGACGAGATCGAGACACTAAATTCAGTAATCATTACGAAAGAATTAATTCTTGATCCAATCGAAGTTTGAACCGCATAATGAACTGTAGACTGAAGCTTCCCTATTCCTAAAAGGCTGTTTTTTTTTTCGATGTCTTTTCAAGTTAAGTTTTGCAGCAAGATCTTTTGTAATAAAGTTAATCTGCGAACCTGAATCTAGGAGGGCTCTAGCTTACTCTTATATACCACACTGATCCTTAATTTTAACAATTGCCGTAGCTAGAATAACTTGATCGGCACCACTAGTAGCATGATTAGCCGTAGACACTCGAGTCGAAGTTGAAGTTTGTGCCACCATAGGCAGATTATTTGATGATTACTGGGAGTCAGTTGTATATTTATGCTGGATTTGCATGATGAGACCGAGTGTCCATGGCGCAAACAGTTTATGCAAAGTGGGAAAGCCTTGACAAATTTAAAACGCTTTAGGCAAGGAATTGCCGCGAAAGAAGTACATGACTGTATGTAGTGGTCACGTCACTTGCAAAAGGCACATTTCCCAGTAACCGCAGGTTGTGAGACAGATAGCGGTGTTTTACCATTTCTTTAATAATGGTCTTGAGAAATGCTCAGCAGACAAATGCTGGAATCGCCTATTTAATGCAACCTCACAATCGTTCCATGACGGTAGCTTGGAGTAATCTAGATCCTCTTCCCATTTGGCTTTAGTAACTGAGTCAACCTTACTCATAACTAAATAAATAATCAGAATATTTAAAATCTCGGTTTGCGATCCCAACGATAATAAAGATTCATAGATTGCCTTTACAGTATCTATGAGATTACGTAATGCAGACGGCGATGGCAACTTTATGTGTGGTAACTCGAATAATTTAGACACGCTACTAAAAACAAGTAAACAGCTGTTATCATAAACATTTTTTAATGCGGCTAAAGCCTTTGGATAATTAGCATCCGACACTTGATAGGCCTTGACGGTGCCCAAGGCTTCGCGCTCTAAGCATGACAGCAAATGGTTAAACTTTTCAATGTTAGACATGGCTAAATAACTATCCACCAAGTTTTCAAAAAGGCCTATAAAATTTTTGAACTCAGAATACTCCCCTCCAAATCGTGGAGGCTTCATTGACGGCAGCTGCCTAGAGAGAGAGATGCTTGTGCTATCATCGTAGAATTAGCTGGGCTTTTACGATGAGAAACATACAGTTTACGTTTGCTCATCAACAATGCCTTAGTTGAGATACACAAGTCATCCAAGTCAGAACGAGAAACCATGTCAGGACTAATCATATCTAGCTCCTGCTGACTATCGAATGCACTTTGTATGTATCGATTCAAGATTTCTAATCTTCATTCAACTTCACACGGCTCAATAGTTACAAGTTTCAATTGTTTTTTAACCCGAGCAATATCAGCCGTGACTAACTTGTGACGCTGCAACAAGCTATCTATCTCACCTGAATCTGAATCAGACATCGATTTGTTTTTATTTTTCTTATCAACCATGGCTGCAGCTTTGTTGTGCAGTGGTAATAGAAGTTTGAGAAGATGCGCAATATGTTTACCGAAGCTAATTTAATTAATTTACACAAAAATTTTGAGTCAAATAATTATTATATGTAAACGCGCTATATTTTACTAGTGTTGAATTAAATTTTAAAATGCGCAGAAGAATTTGATTTTTAATAAATTTGGACCACTGTGCCGAATAAGCATGCACGCAATGCAAAACAAATGTGTTAAATTGTGTTTGATGCTCAACCAACATGAATACATAGGTTAACGATAAATCTTACAAATACCTAAATGCCTCAGCAGCAACGGTGCAAGTGCACCCAAATTGCACTCAGCTAAGTTATAAGTCACGACAGAAGCGCGTGAACAACATCCACCACGTGCGCTGTGTCAGCAAATTCCAGCAGACACCTGCATGGGACCAACGACCGGCGCGCCATACAACGAACACCACCGTGGGACACAAGTTGGTTACCGGACACTCAACGCTACAACGACAACAGCTACAGCGACAGCAGCAGCGGCGACAAACAGAAGAACTTCAGCCAGCGGTTTCTAGCATAAGATATAGTTGTCATAACTTTAGTTCTAAATCTGCACTACAATAAGCACAAGCTTTTTTTTATTAAACAAAATGTAAAATTTTTGTTAATTGGCGCCCGAGCAGGGACCGGTTTATGTCCTCACGAAGGATATCGTGTCGCGTACCAGTGCCTTATTGCCACACAGTGTACCCCACAAAAGTGCCTCAAAGAGCCACATCGCGAGTGTGATTTAAATAGAGTTTATCCTCTTTCGCGATTCTATTCGAAAGGCATAACCGGCCCTTTACCGTCGACGGTTCTGCTCTACTAGTTCGCAGACCACCACGCACGCAAGTGTCCCACAGAATCCCCAGTCACCTACTGCATCGCCGCTCCGCTGCACTGCCGCAGGACAAAAAGAAATACATCCAAAGGACCAGCGCGGGAGATTCGCCGGATGTTTAGTATTCTGTAAGCTAAGTGTTTAAGTGATTTAATAAGAAGAAAAACAAAAAACAAAGAAGTTAATAAATTTAGAAATATAAGAAGAAAAAAAAAACACAAATAATACAAAGTTTTAAGAAACTAAAATTAAGTGAAACCAACAAGAATTCACTAAATAGAGCTGCCAAACAGCAAAATTCCATTATTCAATTGGAGCTCGTAACGTAACTAACCGTAGCTACCACTCGCTCTGAGAGCGCACTTCGGGCTTTTCCCGTGCTTCGTGTGTCATTCGCCAGCCATTTCGCTTCCTAACTTTGCTACAACATTTTTGTTGAGAGCACAAGCAGCCAGCCATACTCTGTGTATGCGCCGCCAGCCTGCGATTTTCTAGCGCGCAGTGGCTTCTTCAATTGCTGTACCCCCATTTTTTTCCTTGTATTCCTTATGTGCGCTTATTTTATTGCTTATCTTACTGCGCCGACCTAGCACCTGCACAGCAAATGAGCGAATTAATAAAAACATACATATATAATATATATGTAGGCAGTTTTGGTGGTAGCCAGGCATTGATTTTAAATTTTTGCTAGCCGAAAGGCTAGCTACCAAAAGCATGTGTGTGTCCCTGTCTCTATGCATGTCCATATTTTAATGTATGCGTACCATTTGCCAGGCAATTAATTCATTGACCTTTCTCAACTAATATGAATTTCGGCAAACGCTAAACAGCCAAATTTTATATTAAATTTTTATTATGCCTTTAAAAAACCCAAGAAAAACCAGAAGAACAATACTTCCAAGGCAGTTTTGGTGCTCATCGAACAATTGCTGATCAGGCGAACAGCAAAATTAACAAGCGTCTACTAAAATAAGCAGGCATTTATCAGTTTTGCATTGGCGAATGACACACGAAGCACGGGAAAAGCCCGAAGTGCGCTCTCAGAGCGAGTGGTAGCTACGGTTAGTTACGTTACGAGCTCCAATTGAATAATGGAATTTTGCTGTTTGGCAGCTCTATTTAGTGAATTCTTGTTGGTGAAACATTTTCTACAATCATAATAAGTAAAGATTTAAAAAATCCGTGAAAAATTAAAATTATTTTCGAGCTAGTTAAAAGTTACTGACTATTTAAAATATAACAAAAACATTCAAAAATACTTATAATTAAAGTAAAATTTAAATAAAAATTTATTAAGTTAAAATTTAAATTTTCATAATCAATAAATTTTTGCGTTGATAATTGCTGCTAAAGATTTTCACATAAAAAATAATCTTTTCAAATTATTGTGGTCCGGTTAATTTAAATCATAATCTCATTCCGTAGTTTTGTCAATAACATGCCAGTCGATATAGTAAATGCCATGGCAAACCTCCGCATCGAAGGTGGCACAAGCCAAGCAACAAATAGGCAACCAGGTACCAGTACACCGGTAACAAGCCCAGAACTAAGAACAGTGATAATGCATATGATTAAAGAAAGTCTTCAAAGTAACGCAAACAACCCAAAATTTGGGCACGAGAATCTACATGACATTACATTCCTAGAGCAGGCGAAGATCAAGAAATAATACCAGAAATAGCAAGGCTTATCAGAGAATTCTCCGGAGATAGAACAACGTTTAACTCATGGAAAAAAAATGTTGAACGAATTATGAATATCTATGAAGGGCAAGAACAGTCATACATATATTATTTGATAACTTTATCCGTACGCAACAAAGTGGTTGGCGAAGCTGATGCAGTCTTATAATCATACAACACCCCAATGAATTGGAAAGCTATTTCCAAATGTTTGACCGCACACTACGCTGATAAACGAGACTTAAAAACTCTTGAATATCAGATGTATTCTCTGACTCAAAATCGAATGACAATAAACGAATTTTATCAAGCTGTCTACCACCAGTTATCTCTAATATTAAATCAGATAGGTGCACAAGAAGAATCCCCAGAATCTATTAGGGCTTTGACCGATTACTACAGAGGCAAAGCTTTAGATACGTTCGTACGCGGTTTAAATGGAGATCTACCACGTCTTTTAGCAATTAAATAACCAAGAGATCTAAGCCATGCACTTCATCTGTGTAGTTTAGTTGAAAATCAAGAACAAAGAAATTCTTTTGTGCCCAAAATAAGACAACAGCCTCCACCCTTGCCACCTAGACAGACAATGATGAGAGTCCTGGGACAAAAGCCCTTACAGAGTACAAACCAGTGGAGAAATTTCGACACTAGACTCTACCATACCCCATGACCCGTTACGTACCAACATCAGATGCCAATGGCAGTTCCTTCGAAAAAAAAAAAAAAATTACTAGACCCATACATTCGCAATTTGCTTACCAACAGCAATTGCCTACTCAAGGCCAAACGTATGCTGCGCCTCCTAGGCCATTCGCTCCAAAACCAGAATCCAAACCGGAGCCTATGGACATTGATCATTCTGTTCGATCAAGACACCTCAATTACATGAATAGGATGCAAAATAATGAGTTGACTGGAAAGCGTCCACCACCTCAAGGTCAAACTGGACCACTTCAAAAATTTCAGAGACAATTCCATGTAACTACAGGCGAACCAGAAACGTAGAAGACTACGAACAGGCTTATCTAGAATATCTAGAACAAACAGGAGTAGATTACTTACCAGAAGCCTTACCATACGAAAACGAACAGGAATATACAACAGAATTAGTAGACACAGCCGACATTAATTTTAAAGACTAAACAGTTCCTCCTTGCCTTATTTTAATTGCAAAACCAGGAACGGAAAAAACATTTAAATTTTTAATAGAAACAGGTTCAAATCAAAATTATATCCAATCCAAATTAGTTCACAAACTCAAGCTTAACGAACAACCATTCTTTGCAAATTCTGTCGGAGGACAAACAAAAATCTCACATCATACCTACCTTAGTTTATTTAGACGTGGTCAAACCCTATCAAATTTTCCCTTCTCCCGACTCTTAAAACTTTTCATGGTATATTGGGTAATGATACCCTTAAACAGCTTAACGCTGTAATCCATGTCCGAAAGAATGTTCTGGTAATGACGGAAATTATAAGATTAATATCAAGCAACTGGCTACTCAAGCCGTTTGGCAAAGATTTCAATTCCATAAAACAAAACTGGTGTAACTAAAGCTTTCGCTATAGTCATTTTTGTATTAATCGGCAGCCAGGGCTGTGTTAGCACAAGCTGCCGGAGAACACCATATGTCTTACCCACAGCTTTATTGACCTGGTCTTTCCATGTTAGTGTATTGTTAAATGTTATTCCTAGATTATCAGCCTTTTCCACATACGCAATATCTACATTATCAACACAGAGTTTACTTAAATTGTCAACATTTAGTTTTTTCTTATACATTATGATACATTTACACTTTGACGGGTTCAAACGAAGGCCATTACTACTTGCCCATTTACATACACGTAACAGATCATTATTACATAGCATGATACATTGGTTAATCTGACTAGTAGGACGACTTACATATAATTGGACATCATCAGCGTACATATGGGCTTCACACATGGACAGAACACTTGGGAGATCATTAACATAAATTGTAAAAAGTAGAGGACCTAGAATTGATCCCTGTGGAACACCACGTGTTGTTACCACAAGGTCGGAGGTAGAATCCTGAACAACTACAGCCTGTTTTCTATTTCTTAAATATGAGTCCATTAACTTAACTGCAGTTGTGGAGAAGTTATAAAGCCTGCTTAACTTCGTTGTCAAAATTTCGTGGTTAACCGTGTCAAAAGCCCTACTAAAGTCAAGAAGTGTTAATAGAGTAACTTCACTATTGTCCATATGACTTCTTATATCCTCAACAATTTTTAAAATTGCGGTTATACAACTTTTCTTTTTCCTAAACCCAGATTGCTTGTTGCTAAGTAAAATGTTGGTGTCCATAAAAGTTGAAATTTGGTTTGCCAATAATTTTTCAAAAACTTTAGACAAGAATGGCAATATAGCTATCGGTCTAAACTCATCTTTGCCTTTTGGGATGGGCGTAATCTTAGCGATTTTCCACATCTCAGGAAATGTGGACGTGGTGATTGCATAATTTAGAATGTGCGTTATATGACCTAAAATTAGTGGAAGTATTATTTTTACAAATTTTGGGTTAATATCATCTAATCCACACGCATTGACTTAATTTTAAAGATTGACTCAAGAACATCACATTGACTTACACCAACAAAGTTAAAACAGCTAGTACAATTATTAAACGACACAGAGTTTATGTACGGATTACATGTTGCTGGACGAACATTGACATTTACAAAACTACCATTAAGAACATTTACATCCAAGTCATCATTTATCACAGATTTTGCCTTTCCAATTCCAACGTTCTTCAACTCCTTCCATAATTTTTTCGTGGAATTTATATTGTCAAACTTTAAACCATAATGTCTACGCTTAGCACTACTGATCAAGTCATTTACATTACGCCTAGCAGTCTTAAAAAGTTGGAATATTTGGTCAGTCTTATAACGTTTCCACCTCTCGTAAAGCTTGTCCCGGTGTTTTATTGCACTTGTTATATCACTGCTAAACCATGGATTTAGCTTCGGCTTAATAACTAAGGTCCTAAGCGGTACATGCTTATTGTACAAATATTCAATATTAGTTTGTAACAATCCTAACTGGGTGTCAACAGACGGAAGGAAGTATAGACTATTCCAATCACAATTATTACAGTCACTGAACAACATACTTTTATCTACATTTTTAAAGTCCCTGTATTGAATAATTTGATTATTAGAGTCAAGTTGAGTGTCATAAGAAAGAAAAATTAGGTCATGTTTGGAAAACTCAGGTACTGATATTTGGTCATACAACATTACTCTGTTTGTTTTGTTTACAAAGATAACATCAAGTAAAGTATTTGTGGTTTGAGAGAAATGAGTCGGTGTAGATTCATTTACAAGTTCAAGACCCAGTGCATTAAATTCTGCTGATAAATCTTGGTTCTGAAGCATATTGCTGTTTAGGTCGCCAACTATAATAATATCAGTGAATTTCAGTGATAAGTTTGCTATTGTATCAATCATGTCAGAGTAACCAATGTGGTTATGTGCCCTATACACACATCCTAGAAGCGTCTTAATATTTTTATTAAGACTAATTAATTCTAAAACAAATATTCAATTGGGCTGTCAAGGGGATGACTTAGAACAACTTTACACTTAATTCTCTTTACTACATACACTGCTACACCACCTGCATGACTTACACGATCAGAACGAAAAACATTAAAGCCATCACAAATAATAGACAAGTCACTTAATTCTGGGAAAAACCATGTTTCAGAGACACAGACAACATCAACATTAGAATTCACAAAAATAAAACGAAACTCATCCATCTTCTTAACCAGACTCTGAGCATTAATATGGCAAATGTTTAAACCGCTGTTTTGCTTACAAAGAACTCTAACCATGGCATGGGTGCTCGACTTGGATGTTATTAAAGATGCGGACATCTAAAAAGCTTGATTTTAAAACCTAACAGAAGCACATCAAAAAATTGTATATTACCTAACGCTAAATATGAAATAATAATAATAATAACGACAACAATAAAAATCAGCTGGACATCAGACGCATTCAAATATAAGAGATGAGAGCCCTCTTTTAAAAGATTCGAAATTGTAAAACGAGAGAAATTACTTAAAATATGAAAGAAAGAGAAATTACTTAAAACATGAATTAACATACGTTTTGACAATATTAAAGCGCATAACTTAAGAGCGAAAAAGCTCCGCCTGATTGGTCGGTTGTGTTGACGTGGCGACTGCAGATGAGCTTTGTAAGGGCACGAGCTTTTGCGGGTTGTCTAGTCTGACTACATCTCCCTTCTCGCTCTGTCTGACGTGGACGATGCCCTGGCGACAGAACACAGCTGTCAGCAGCTTTTGCCTCTTCATTTGCATTGCTTTCTTGAAGATCTCATAGTTCTCTTTGCTTAATTGCTCATTAAGGTAAATTGGTACATTGCCATGTGCTTCAAAGCCCAGCATGTGCAAGTTTAGTTGCGTGTTGTTGTTTCGCCGGTATTCTGCTGCCGCTCGCATTATTTTTATTTTGTCGTGCGTGCTATCAAACTTTACAACAATTTCCGGGTCGACTACCGAACTTGCTCTGCCAGATCGCCTGATCCTAAAGATCTCATTAAGTCTCGGTGCCGGGGTGACCCCAAGGGAGAATGCTAATGCGTTGAAAATAGACCGCAGCTGCTCACCCTCTACGAGGGGCACACCATGTAACCGAACATCTTTGGCGATGGATGCATTGGCTTGCGCATTGAGCTTGTCTTCAAGCGCCGCAACTTGCACGTGTAGTGCTCGAGTACCCTCCGCAGCTTGCTCCAGATTTTGCACCCGCTGCATAATGCTGTGAAGCTCACCGTGCATGCCATCCAGCTTCTCATTTAGTATGCAGAGCAGGTGTTCCTCCGACTCTCTCATACGGCTTGATATTAATTCAGCCTGTTCATCAAAGCGTTGGTTAATCAGCTGGACGAGCGAGTTGTAGTCGGTCCCCTTTCCAGCCTTCAGATCACCAGTGGAGTTTTCGCGCAAACGTTTTGGAACAGGTGCCATTATTGTGCAAATAAAGAAAAAGCAGTAATAACATAAAAGTCAGGGCAGACCATATGTCGGAGAAACAGAAAGAACTCATGGATCGGATGACCGAGACGCATGCAGAGTTATTCGCTGAGCCCGATGAAAAGCTAACGTATACAACAACAGTAACAGGTGAAATAAGAACCTCGTCCGATACACCAATATACAGTAAACATTATCAGTACCCCGCTTCTTTAAAAGCAGAGGTAGAGAAACAAATAGAGCAATTGCTAAAAGATGGCATAATAAGACCTTCACGGTCACCGTACAACTCACCTGTGTGGATGGTACCATAAACATTAGACGCTTCAGGACAGAAAAAATACAGATTAGTCATAGACTACCGAAAATTAAACAAAGTAGCTATATCCGATCGATACCCAATTCCAGACATTGGAGATATTTTGGCACAATTGGGTGACAACAAATATTTTTCCGTTATAGACTTGAAAAGCGGGTTTCACCAGATTCCACTTAAAGATAAAGATATAGAGAAAACAGCCTTCTCGGTAAATGGTGGGAAATTCGAGTTCACACGGTTACTTTTCGGACTAAAGAACTCCCCATCAATATTTTAAAGAGCACTAGACGACATTCTAAGAGACCATGTTAGTAAGAGATGTTACGTCTACATAGATGACATTATAGTTTACAGTAAATCAGAAAAAGAACATGCGGAAGACTTAGAGAAGATTTTCTGTACCCTTTCCAAGGCCAATATGAAAATTCAAATTAACAAATGCGAGTTCTTTAGAACCGGAGTCGATTTTTTTATGCTTTACAATTTCGGCTGATGGCGTAAAAACTAACGTCGAAAAAGTAAAATCCATGCAACAATTCCCAGTACCTAAAACATTGAGAGATTTGAGAGCCTTCTTAGGCTTAGGTAACTACTACATACGTTTTATTTGCGATTACGCTAAGATAGCGAAACCACTTCCCAACCTACTCAGGGGAGAGAATGGCCGACTCTCGAAAAAACGTTTCCAGTAAAATTAAAGTTTCTCTAGACCAAAATGCTCAAGGAGCCTTGCAAAAGATAAAAAACACACTAGTTTCAAAAGACGTAATACTCGCTTATCCCGATTTCAAGAAAGAGTTCCACCTTACTACGGACGCTTCAAATTACGTTATTGGCGCAGTTCTGGAACAGAACGGGAGACCAATCACATTCATTTCGCGTTCGCTTACAAAAACCGAAGAAAACTATGCCACTAACGAAAAAGAAATGTTGGCAATACAATGGGCACTACATAGCCTACGCATGTACCTTTAAGGTACCTCTAAAGTGATTATCTATACCGACCACGAACCTTTGACATTTGCCCTAAGCAACAAAAACCATAACGGTAAGCTCAAAAGGTGAAATAGCTACCTCGAAGAGAACAATCATGAACTTGACTTTAAACCAGGCACTTCGCACGTAGTGGCCGATGCCTTCTCAAGAAACCCCACAGACACGCAAATAAACAGCACAGCCGCATCAATTTATAGTGATGACAGTTCATCACATAATCTAATACCAGTTATGGAGGTACCAATCAATGTTTTTAAGAACCAAATTTTCCTATTAACATCCAAAGAAGAGTCATACAAATTTGAAATACCCTTCCCACAATATCATAGGCATACTATAAAGAAAAAGAACTATTCAGAGCCCGATTTAATAAAAATACTTAAAGAAAGATTAGATCCAAAACTAATTAATGGATTACTCACTTCCGAGAGTATAATGGGAAAGATACAAAATATATTCCCCACTCACTTTAATAATTACAAAGTGAGGTATACTGAGAAACACGTAACGGACGTACCGTTAGAAGGCGAAAAAAATGAAATAATCACAAAAGAACATATTAGAGCACACAGGAACCCAACAGAAAATAAGACCCAGATATTAAATAGATACTTTTTTCCCGGTTTAATAAAGAAAGTCACTGCAATAGCCAAACAGTGTTAAATCTGTAAGTTAGCTAAACACAATAGGCACTCACAACAAGGAGAAATTCAAAAAACTCCAATCCCCACATACCCTGGTCAAAGCGTACACATAGATTTGTATACTACAGAATGAAAAATTGTTCTCACCGCAATAGACAAATTTTCAAAGTACGCGCAAATAAAAATAGTAAAATCAAAAGCATAAGAAGACTTAAAAGTTCCTCTCAGGGAAATCATGATAGCGTTCTGAATGCCACAATCAGTCGTTATGGACAATGAAAAGGCAATGAACTCAGCAGCAATCAAATTCTTGTTGAACGATCAGTTAAAAGCTACAGTCTGTACGACACCCCCTTATGCTTCCACAAGCAACGGGCAAGTAGAGAGATTTCACTCGACAATGACTGAGATAATGAGATGCCTCAAAAAAGAAGACGACACCGCTAGTTTCGAAGATCTAATATTTAAAGCCGTACAAGAATACAACCAGACAATTCACTCCACCACCAAGAAAAAACCCATAGAAATATTTTTCGGAAATCAAATATTATCAGATCCACAAGAATTGAAAGCAACCAGAGAACAAACCAGTATAAAAATTAGCGAAAAACAGAATGAAGATTTGACATACCATAACCAAAAGAGAAAGTCAATAAGGACATATATAAAAAAGGAGAAATTATCTACGTTAGAGTAGATAAAAGGCTGGGTTCAAAATTAACCCTGCTGTTAGCCTTGAGCCCATTTGGTCCAATTTTTTTTTTATTCCTTTGTAACTCTTGAACGGTTATACATATTGACTTAAAATTTTTTTTCAGGTGGTCTTTTTATAAAACACTGTTATATACAAAATTTTAATGGTCTGACTTAAAGTGGGACTGAGAAAAATAAAAACTTACTAATCGTTGCTCAAGGGACCATTTGGTCCAATATATATTTTTCTTTGATTACAACCAAAAAACCATTTATTTTGCTGTTATTTACAAAACATTATTGTCATAACATGCTAAGCACATTGTTTTTCGGTTTACTTTACAAATAAACTTTCCGCAAATGGAACATTTTACGTCAGACTTTGATTTGCAGCAACTACAAATTCCACGCTTTCTAGATCCTGAACTGGTAGTAGCATTGCTTGAAGAGGGCTCTGAAGCGGAGGATGATTTTCTTATTTCAGCCAATAAGTCTACTGAAAACTGTTGATGAGGTAGTTTAGTCCACTTCATCATATACGGCTTAGCCAAAGAGAGTGCCAGCTGCCGCAAAAAGTGTGGTCTCTTGCGATTCGAATCAGCTGGTGCCCATGAAGCATCGATTTCAGAAAAAGTATGTACGCATTCAAAGCCGATATATCAATTATATTTGCAAATGCAATGTTCGGCCATCGATTTGTTTTGCGTTTTGTTTTGTAGGATCCAATCATTTGGTCAGCAGTATCTACGCCTCCTAAGAGAGACAAAGCATGAGAAATTATAGACGGATAACAAAATTACAAACCTTTTGTCGAATTATAATAAGATATAATCTCCGGTTTTTTCTTCGCCCCACTCTCATCCACTTTAGCTATCCTGTGCATTGAACTAATCAATATCGCTGCTTTGTTTTTGTTGTTGATATATGACACTAATGTCGCAATTTAATTGAAAGCAAATGTAGATGTATACAGTGGAAATTTTTTGACAATCAATAATTTGGGAGGTATAAATGTTTTATTTTTGCGTACTGTTCCCACATATGTAAGTTTTCTTTCAAGCAGCTTTTTTACCACCTCAAAAGTAGAAAAGAAATTGTCGGCTGTTACATTCTGTCCTTTCAAGCCTTCCGTCAATTCTAACACAATGCGTTCTCCTTGGTTTTTTTCAGGCTTTGCATTTTTAGGTTTTCCAAGATATGGTTGTATCTTCCATACGTAACCAGACTTTGAGTCAACCAATACCCAAAATTTCAAACCATATTTAGCAGGTTTTGATGGCATAAACTGACGAAAAGAGCAACGTCCCCTGAATGCAACAAGTTGCTCATCAATTGTGACATTTTCGTGGCAGTTGTACAATATTGGAAGAATAACTTGCCAACGATCCCACAGGTCACGAATTGGAGCAAATTTATCGCTGCTACGGTTTTGTCTTCGACTCGAAACATCATCAAAACGGAGCGCACTTGTAATTTTGTGGAAGTTTTTTTCAGACATAATTGATCAGAAAATGGGGCGGCCAAAAGTTTCATCAAATAAACCATGAACGTCTTCATTTCTTGCGCTGCCATAGAGAATTTTTATATAAGTCAACTTATTTTTCGAAATACGTAAAACAAAAAAGGCACTCACCGACATGCACCTGCAAGAATGAGAACAGCAATATAGGCTCGCAATGTGTCTTGATCAATAGTGATCCATTTGTCGACAAATTTGACTCTGCCATACTTGTTAGTATTTTCGATGACAATTTTTTCTATTGATGGCGGAAAAAACAACAAGAAAGCTGACACCATGTCATTACATCGGGATATTGCAAATCGAGTTGGTCCTGGTTTCATTGAAATTATATTCTCAGCGGTAGCTCCAATGGGTTGAGGTAATGAAGTGGCATTCCATACCATTTAGTTTTTAGCAATAAAAAAGGGATCATTGGAGCAAGCTGCATCCACGTCTGTTTCACTCCCTGTTTCAGAATCACTTGTGTCACTATGTTCCGTACTAAAGTCAATGTCTAAATCTGAAATATCCGAAGCAGACTCGGAGTCACTTCCTGCATTGAGCACATCACGAATATCATTTTCGTTCAAGCGACGTTGGCTCGCCATTTCTTCACGCAGTATGTAACATAAACTAGCGCCTTATCTATTTCATAGCAAAACACAAACTGAACAACGCAGTGCGTCTTCATAACAAAACTCAATAAGGGGAATCCCACAACTAATTTTTACATCAGCTGTGTTGTAATATTCCACAATGATTTATGAATACAGGCAAACCCCGATAGTGTGAACCCCCGATAGTGTGAACACCCCGATAGTGTGAACAAATTTCAAAATTTTGATTTTCGTTTGGTTCACACTATCGGGGTTTGCCTGTATTATATTGACACGAAGTATTGAATCAAAATAGATTTTAAATATTCGATTAAATTGTTATTTTGTATGAAAAATGCAGTATGGACCAAATGGTCCGCTAAGCTGTGATTCGTAAGTTTTTTTTGAGCAAACAGCAGGGTTAACATCGAAATATAAAAAGGAAATAGTTTCGATAGACCAAAACACAACAGTAAAAACTCAATCAGGTAAAATAGTTCACAAAAATAATATAAAATCATAATATTCATTCACAGGTTTTTCTTGCCATTATGCCATGGGTTGGCAAAAGTTCTTGACTATCGCACTCGCAGTTAATTCCAATAAAAACAGGAATTGCAGCAGTTCAGAATAGCGAATTTAGAATCATTCATGTTTTTAACATGGAAGAGTATGAAAACGCCACTTGGAAACTAGAAGAGGCCGTACGAAATGTGAGCCGTTCCCACCAGCTGTACCCATTCTTAGAATACGAACTCAAAACAATAAAAAGCTATTTACGTAGACTTAAGCCTACTAGAAGGGCGATTAGGTCTATAGATGCGTTGCAAGTGGTTGGCCGGCACGCCGGACAAAAATGATCACGAGATTCTAACAGCAAAAATTAACGAGCAACTAGAAAATAAAAATAGACAAGTAGTTATTAACAGAGTTTTAAACAATAGAATGAATGAATTAAGTAAAATAACCAATACCATAACATAATCCACTCAAGATGATAAGACATTAAGAGGAGAAGCAATAGCCATATTAAGATTCCAATTACAAGCCTTAAAAGATGATTTAACCAATTTAATCCACGCACTAAACTGGGCAAAAACTAATACTGTAAATGCCATATTACTATCAGAAGCAGGGGTCACTAAAGTAGAAGAAATATTAGGTAACGAGGAAGGAATGTTCATCAATGTAGAAGAACTATTAGAATTTGCAAAAATAAAAATAGCCACAAATGGCAAGAATTTACTCTACATGATAAACATAGTACCTTTAATCGGAAAAGAACCCTGCTTGTCAATGATAATAAAACCTGTCAAAAAAGGTAGCACCATAAATGAAATTAAATATGAAAAAATTATAATGTGCAACAAAACTGTATACGCCAAAATAAAAAGTTTTGAAACACATAGCGATAAAATCATTTGTAATAGAAATAACATTGTAAACTTAAGTAAAAACACCTGTATAACTCCACTTTTACAAAATCGCAAGCCACAATGTAAAACCATAAGCAGTCAACACATCCCAGATCATGAGGAAATAGTTGCCGGCACGATAATTTTGAACAACTACGAGGGAAAAATTCAAATAGACCAAGACGAAATGGAACTGCAAGGGACTTATCTAATTCAATTCCAAAATTCTACGATAAGAATCGACGAAGACAGAGCTAAAGAATCAATCTACGCAGAAGCGACACCCTCTCTCTTTCAAGTGTTGGCAGATAAAACCGGCATCGAGGAAGTATAGTCCCTTCAGATGCTTAAAGAAGTAAACATCAAACAATACGAGAAAACTGGAGATGCTGAGAACGGCACATTTTTACAGCAACGACTATCAGCCAGTCACTCTCCGGAATTTTGATGTCGATACTGGCCATTATCGCAGTATGGGTATGGAAACAAAAATCATCCACAAAAATATCAAATAACACTGAAGAGGAGATAAAAAAGACAAGTTCGGCAGACAAGAGACCGTGGACGTCCCGTTTTAAAGGGAAAGGAGTTAACGATAAATCTTACAAATACCTAAATGCCTCAGCAGCAACGGTGCAAGTGTACCCAAATTGCAGTCCGCTAAGTTATAAGTCACGACAGCAGCGCGTGAACGACATTTGCCACGTGTGCTGTGTCAGCAGATTCCTGCAGACACCTGCATGGGACCAACGACCGGCGCGCCATACAACGAACACCACCGTGGGACACAAGTTGGTTACCGGACACTCAACGCTACAACGACAACAGCTACAGCGACAGCAGCAGCGGCGACAAACAGAAAAACTTCAGCCAGCGGTTTCTAGCATAAGATATAATTGTCATAACTTTAGTTCTAAATCTGCACTACAATAAAGAACAAGCTTTTTTAACACGCTTATATTATTATAAAAGCGTGTTTTTTAGTTTTTTTAAACTATATTTATTTATAAAACAAAATCAAAAGATTTTGTTAATTCATATAAAGCGAATAACCAAAACGAAATGCGGATGTGTGTCTGTGTGTGTCACAATACAGCTGGTACGAATTACCGCGCAAGCAATTGCAAAAGGTAAAGAGCCGCTTGGCAACCGACTTTTGTCTAAGCTACGCACTCTGTCTATGCATAAAGCGAAATTAGGCACAGGTAAATGACCGATCAAATTGAGCGAAGGTCAAGACGAAAAACGACAAAGAGCGGCACACAAACGATTGCGGTTAATTGCTGAGAAATGTGCATATGTATATGCGAGCAGCTGCCAGTTCTTTAATATGTACTTAATTCACTTTTATAAGCACTGAATATGAATAATTCACGAATGCTTATTTAATAAATTGATTTTATTTAGTAGTTACGTGACATGGTAGTCCATACTGCGCTTTGAGATTCGCTCCAGTAAATCCAATAAAACCAATTTCCAGTAATTCCAGCGATGTTCCGTACAATATCCAGTCAATCCAATCAAGTAACAAATGTGAAATCCCAATCCAAATAGTCCACCCGGTGGTGCCAAAAAAGTAAATATCTGCAGCGTATAACTTGCATTTACGGCAAAAGCAACTTAGGGCTATTTAGTCGACTTCGCTACGGACAGACGGACATTTGTTTGATCATAAGTGATTCTGTAATTACTCTCCGCTCAGCGATTGAGTGCAAAAATCCAATTATGCTAAATTACAGAGCTTCATTAACAGCATTAATTTAACATAGCTATTTAACAAACAGTTCAAATTGACTTCATATATTAACATTATGATATTAGAATAAACCTTTAGTATAATATAATAGTATTAAAATTCATGTAGCTAAATATTAATTTAAATGACTTAAAAGTTTTGTTAACACTCTGCAGACGGTCTTCGTAGCTGCAGCTCGCACCGCTTCGCCTCAAACACCAAAACCAATACACAACCAAAAGTCAACAAATCTACAAATTGAACAGCTCGCTCTTGAAAAGCGGCGCTTAAGGCAGCGTTTACAATGTCAGCTTAGCTTGGATTGAAGCTTTTAAAAATCTGAAATCCACGCTGGTAGTTTACAATGTCAGCGTGGAAACCAGTTCGAATTTCGAAATTGTATTACAGCTGCTTATGAGCTTTGAACAGCTGATGCTTGTTTCATGTTTGTGGCAAACCATAAACAGTCATGACTCTGCACCACTTCAATAAAGCGTGCAGTTGTTTGCTCGTCCATTTTTGTTTAATTTGCGAGAGTTAAAAAAATTGCAACTAAATTGTGACGGCGCGTGTACAATGTCAGCTAAATTGTGAAATAAACGCAATTCGAACAATGCAATCAGCTGATTCGAACTCGGCTTGCACATGTGAAATGGCGCGAAAATTAAACGATTTGCTTTTCTCACAAAACAATGATTTTATTGTTATATATGCGTTAATATGTACTAAATAAATATTAAATACTGAATTATATTAACATTTACCTCTGTAATGAGTAAAATAGTGGTAAAAACATTGGAGCTTACAAAGATGCGACACCTATTGACAGCAATTTTGAGTAAAATAGAGGTTAGAGCTTTGGTGCTTTCAAGCACATGTTGCTAATTTCAAAAATGCGACACCTATTGACAGCTTTTAAAACTCATTTTTCGAATAGCTTTTTTCCACTCCAAGCTGAGATGCAAGCGAGATCGGTTACAGCTTGGAAATGAGGGAGAAAAACTTATGTGAAAAATATGTGTGTCAGACAGGAACAAAACATTTTCCAATCTCACGCTGACATTGTAAACGCTGCCTAAGACGTGACTGGCAATCGAACAGATCGCCATCGGCAAAGCAAAAACTAAAAGACACCACACCGAAACTCACCAAAGCGTTAAAAAAACAAGGAAGAACCCGCTCAACGCTGTTACATCGAGCAATTATCCACCACCAGTACGAAAAACTCATTGTGGAGAGCTCACCCAACTCTAAGCTCACCAACAGAAACAGTAATGCCCATAAGAAACTTCGCAGGGGGCTGAGCTAGCACATATGCTACTCATCTGCAAAAAGTGTTCCAACCTTATCCTACAACAAATACGTTTGCACTACCGACTGCTTCAAACTTCTCTCAGCCTCAACATGAGCCAATAAAGTTTCACCCGAATGATATCGTTAGAATCTTTAAAGAGCAATTGAACCCAAAAAAAATCTCCAGGCGGTGACCAAATTATCCCAAAAATGATTATTGAGCTTCCTTACTGTGCGATCTGCATAATTTCCCAGCTCTTCAATACTGTCACCAAACTTGGCCACTATCCATACAGATGGACAAAGTCAATCATCATTATGATACCAAAGCCTGGAAAAGATCACATAGTTGCCACGTCGTATAGACCTATAAGCTTGTTGCCGTGCCTATCAAAACTTTTTGAAAAATGTCTGCTGTCCCGGAAAAATCCGTTCCTGAATCTTCATAACATAATCCCATCACACCAATTTGGCTTTCGTGAAAAGCTTGGAACAATTGAGCAAGTTAACAGAATATCATCACATATACGAAGCGAGTTCGAAAATAGAAAATACTGCACTGCAATATTTGTGGATGTTTCTCAAGCATTCAACAAAGTTTGGTTGGATGGACTGATGCATATGATCTATAACGGTTGGCAGTGCGCTCGAGGACAAAAGACATCTACAACGTTTGGTTGTTCGTGAAAGACTGATCGACTTATTTTATTTGCAAGTAGTAAACGATACAACTTATCGAGTACATCGATATACATAATACATTATAGGATTGTCAATTCAACACTTCTCCTCAATTCATAAATGTATTCAATTATTTAAGGCCCAGCAATGCAGTACATTTTACATGATTTACTTTTGATAAACTCTTAGTTAATATGTCGGCAATCATTTCTTGAGTCGAACAGTACTTTAAATGAATTACATTTTGTTCATAGCTGTTTCTTACATGGTGATATTTAACATCAATATGTTTACTTCTAGCGTGATATACTGGATTTCTTACAAGATTTATAGCGCTAACATTATCGCCATGTACAGTAACGCAATTTAGTTTTAAAAACAATTTCATTTCTGCCTCCGAACTGCTGAGCGCAACTGACTTCTGCTTCTTTGATGTCCATGAAAATACAGAACAGCCCCACACGTATGCGTAGCCTGTATAGGACTTTCTGTCCGTTGAATCGCCTGCCCAATCTGCATCCGCGTAGCCTTCAATCGGTTTATTGGTTCTCTTATAGACCAACGTCAGATCTGCTGTAGGGTGCAGATATCGCAGCACCTGCTTTGTCGCTGCTAGGTGCTCGCCGTAAGGATCCGAGTTCCTTTTGGATAGTTTGCACACCGAGTGCAATATGTCAGGGCGTGTGCACAGAGCAATATATATAAGGGATCCAATGACAGATTGATACTCCGTCTTATCAACACGCTTGCACTTATCGCTCTGACAGTTGACTTGGAAATTGGCTTCCAATGGCGTTGACGTCGTGCGACAATCGTCCATGCCCAACTCGTGAAGTAGTCCCAGAGTATGCTTCTTCTGGCCAACATGAATCGCACCGGTCTCGCCTTTTCGTTTTACTTCCAGACCAAGAAAGTTGGCGACTGCTCCTTTATCAACAACCTGAAATTCAGAAGCAAGAGCATTTTTAGTTGCTACCATCTCACCCATGTCTGAGCACGCCAACAGCAGGTCATCAACGTAGACAGCAATCACGTTGATCGATTTCGACTTTGAAGTCTTCGTGTACAGGCATGGCTCGCTTGCACATGCCCTGTAGCCAATCCTTTTCAAAACGGCATCTAGAGTTTGATTCCAGACACGGTCTGCTTGTTTTAAGCCGTACAGCGATTTCTTAAGCTTCAGCACTTCTCCTGACTTCTTGGCATAGTGCTCCGGTTGAGTCATTTAGACCTCCTCCTCTAGATTGCCACATAGTTAAGCGGTAGACACATCCAGTTGATGAACGAACAATTCATGTTCGGCTGCCATTGCCAAGACCATACGTATAGTAGCGTAGCGAACCACTGGTGAGTATGTCTCGTCGTAGTCAATACCATATTTTTGACTGCACCCTTTCGCCACCAAGCGCGCCTTGTAGCGCTCGATTTCTCCTGCTAAGTTCCGTTTTAGCGTAAACACCCATTTGCATCCAATATGCCTTTGACCTGCTGGTAGTTTCACCAGTTCCCACGTGTTGTTACGAATCAAAGCGTCATATTCACTTTGCATCGCCGATTCCCACTGATCAGCCTGAGGACTCGCTAGTGCTTGTTGTACCGTTACAGGTATCTCGATGTTGCTGTTAAACATCATATTTACCATATTATATTGTTTACTAGGCCGTCCACGTAATCCAGTCCTGATTATTTTGGGTCTGCCTGGTCCTCTCTTAGCCGCTTTATTCTCCTCCTGCTCGCTTTCCACCTCTTCGGCATTTCTATCTATATCGTTTTGATCTGTGGCATTCTCTTTTGCGTCCAGCTCACTTTCCACCTCTTCAAGCAGCGTCGTGAAGTCAGTTATTTCTTTTGGCTCACTCTCTATGAAATAAACGTCGCTACTGATCTTTACATCACCTGTGATTTTATCATACAAACGATACGCCTTTGAGGTATCCGAGTAACCGACCATTACATACTCTTTGCCCTTCTCTTGGAATTTTTTCTTTGGGCCTTTATCTAGAGCAACTGCAATGTACCCAAACACTCTCAAGTGTTTAACTACTGGCTTGTGTCCAGTACAGCTCGAATGGCGTTTTGCCATCAATAGCTTTTGTGGGCGATCGGTTTCTTAAATACGCTGCACATGCTACAGCCTCCGCCCAAAAACTTTCATTTAATCCTGCTGCGTTTTTCATTGTTCTTGCCATTTCTACTAGGTTTCTATTAAAGCGTTCTGCTACCCCGTTTTGTTGTGGAGTGTATGGAACCGATAGCTGCCTCCTTATGCCTGCAGATCTAAGATACTCATCAAAATCTTTATTGATATATTCAGTACCGTTATCGCTCCTGACGCACTTCACACTCAAGCCTGTCTGATGCTCTAGCATTGCAATGTGGTCTTTTAACAATTTGCTCACCTCTGATTTGTGCTTTATAAAATACACATGTACAAACCGACTCTTGTCATCTATTACAGTGAGAAAATATCTACACCCGCCATTTGATGCTTTGCTTATAGGCCCACACACATCGCTTTGCAACAACTCCAATAACTCAGTTGCCCTTGTGTGCGACTTTTCGAATGGCTTCACATGACACTTATTCTTTATGCAGTTTATGCAATCCACAAGTCCATCTGTGGAATCAAATGTCAATCCTCGAACCATATCCTTACTTTTTAGTTCACGCAGACTTTGCAAATTTAAATGACCACAGCGCTCATGCCATTTAAACAACTCATTCTTAGCTTGTGACATACACAACTTTTCGTTACTCTTTGTTTCACAGAGAAACAGTCCACTGACCTTTTATCAAATATTTTTACAACATCAGGGTAAAAATTTACTGAGCAACCATTTTCTACTGCTTTTCCAACCGAAACAAAATTGCATAGCAATCCTGGCACATATAAAACCTCTCGCAGTGTAATTGTGTAGCCACACAGGCTGCGCACAACCACTGTACCACGGCAGCTCGCCGATATGTAGTCTTTTCCCGCCAGTTCGATATTTTCTGTGTATTGTTCGAACTCATCGAACAATTCTCGTCGCGAACACATGTGTGATGTTGCGCCGCTGTCGACGCACCAAACATCGCCGTTCAGACTTCTGTTCGTAGCAACACCAGCAAACGAACGCTGTTTTTCGCCGTCGCACAGTGGCGCCCGTAGAACAAGTCAAGTGTCAAAAATCAAAAATTGCATGTGCCTCTAAAAAATATTGAATGAACCTACTTTATAGGAAATTTTCCAGCGATTTCAAATCTGCAATCCATAATGTAACCGGATTTTTTGTTTAGAAGATATAGCTTTTCAAAGTTGTCTGATTTTTTGTGTTACATAAAAATCACAATTTTAAGGTAATTTGGTCGGCTTTGAGATACAATATCTCAAAAACTAAGTTACGGATCGTCATTATTTTTGGTTCTATTGATAGATCTATTTATTAAGAAAAGAATAAAAAAAAATTATACTGTTTGCTTTGCGTTTGGCCAGGCAATTCAATATTTACCAACTATCCACTTTTTCACTATTTCTCAACTTTGATGGAAAAAAAAAAAAAATTATATCACATTATATCGGCTATTTTTTTAAATTAATTTCTTTGATTATTCCTCTATTAAATGCAAAAAGTTTCATGTGCCCGTTTTTGCCCCTTTTTTTTATATGTAAAAAAAGTGAAAAAAGGCATAGGAAAAAAATGTGTTGCATGCATTTTTGGGCAATTTATGACATATAACCGTGAAAACCCATTTTTGTTGTTGTTGTTACGTTCGTTATTGTGAAGATACTTGACTTTTGTTTTTCATTCTGTAATGCTTACCTGATATCATTTGTCAAATCCTGGTCCCTAAATTCAGGTGCAGTTACAGGATATACAAATAAATTACCAGGTACGCACCGAATACAGAAATTGCGTTGGCGTACAACTAGTCACACATCCCATTCAGGTAGGCACAAATCTTATTCGAACACGTGCCAAGTACCCAAATTGCATAAATTGACCTATTGACCTGGACTTATACAAACAATAGGTAAATTTGTTAGGCATGAAGCTAACTCTTTTCTTGAACCCTAATCCAAAGGTATCTATCAGGTAGTAGATTAGACTATATATGTGTTTTCAAACAAGTTGGACTTAAAGTAGACTGTCCCAGTACGGATACGGAAACTCAAACGATGGAAACACTCAAGGAGATTTTTTGAAAATGATGAAGCTGTAACTCAAATCACAGGGATAAACAACCAAATCGTTAAGAGATTGAGAACGATCTTAAATATTTTGAACTGCAAGGAAAAAGATGATTCTGCCAAGTATGGAGAATATGCTTCAAAAGCAGCATCACTTTTAGCAGAATTATATCCGCAGAAAAAGTTGACCCCGACAGTCCATAAAATATTGGCGCATGGCAAAGATATAATTGAGTATCAGTCTTTGCCAATTGAAGAGCTTTCTGAAGAAGCACAGGAATCATTAATAATTTTATAAAAAATACAGATTGCTAAACACTTTCAAAGCATCAAGGGTGAGACAAAATGAGGACCTCTTCAACATGCTAGCAGCATCTTCAGATCCAATTATTTCATCACTGAGGCATGTTAAGTCACGAAAGAATTAGAAAATACTTATAGTTCAGAGATGATTTCTCTTTTAGATATACCATCTTTTACGGATTGTGATGAATATTTAAAAAAAAATTAATAAAAAAAACAAACAAAAAAAAAATTAATTATTATTAATTATTTTAATATTAATTTTAGATTATAAAAACCATTAAAACGAAACAATAAAAATCAACAAATTTAAAAAATATTTTTTTTCCTTCCCGTAAAGTTGATTTTTCCACAAATTTCAACTTTGCATACCCATAAATAGGCACAGAAAAATCGTAGAATTCATTTCAAATGCTCATTTTATAGGTTGATTAATTATCTATTATATGCTTTTTAAATTGATCGATTATCTCATTCGGTTCAAAAGTTATGATTTTTGCAACGAAAAAACTCAAATGGCGCCACTGTGCGTCGTTGCCATTCTTATCAGAGCTCTGTTTATTTCTTTCTTTACAATCTCTCTCGTTTCTATTTCTCTCGTTGTGCCCTTTTGGCCGCACTTGAAACATTTAAGATCACGGCGTCTGTCTACCGTTGCTCCGTTATTCTCTCTACCCTTCTGTCCTACCGAGCGCGCCGAAAATGCATGTACGCTATCGTTTTGATTGCTACTTTTGCGCCGCTCGTTCTCCTCTGCCAGTTTGCATTTTACTACATGTAATTTTGGTAAATCATCACGCGCTTCTTATGCAACCACAAAGTTCTCATAGGATGAAGGTAGACTTGCCAATAACATAATGCCAACTACTTCCTCTGGCAATGTAATGCCTATTTGCGATAGCTTGTCGACTATATCCACAAACTCATTGACATGCCCTTGAACTGAATTTCCCTCCGCCATACGTTTATTTATCAATTGCTTGAACAATGTTACCTTGCGCATAGGTCCCGATGGTCTGTGTAGCTTTTCCAGCTCGCTCCATATCCCATGTGCCGTGACGCACTGTTTGATTGAGCTAATCTGCGACGCACTTATTGAAAAAAAACAGTACAGCCATAGCTTTGTCGTTGTGACTCTTCCATGTATTATACTCTGCGCTAGCCTGATCTTCTGGTACAGCTTCCGTATTGGACACGGCTGGCCACAAATCCTGATGAACCAACACACTGCGTACAAGCAAGCACCAGGTGTCGTAGTTGCTATCATCCAATTTATCAATGTTGTACAGGGAACTCATTGTCACTTTTCTCTATTATTTAGTCTTTTAACTTCGGTACACATATACAGTAACTTTTACAGTAATTTCTCTTTTGCACTTATGCTTTTTGCATGTTATTCGCACGCCTGGGCCCATAACCTGTTGGCAGTGCGCTCGAGGACAAAAGACATCTACAACGTTTGGTTGTTCGTGAAAGACTGATCGACTTTTTTACTTGCAAGTAGTAAACGATACAACTTATCGAGTACATCGATATACATAATACATTATAGGATTGTCAACTCAACAATAACGCTCCTAAAAAAAATGATTATCAGATTGGCGAATTAAGGTAAATGAACAAAAATGTAAGCAAGTAACTTTCCATTCCCAGGAAAAAAAATTTCATTTATGGAAAGTGGAAAATTTTTACGTTAGGTTCCACATAAATTAAAATTTAACAGCTGTGCCAAATATTTGTATGGCAAAATGTAAATATTTGTTGGTCACGTTATTTGACTAAATCAGCGACCAGTTAACATACATTACATTACATTATTCGTCTATGGATTAAATTGTTCAAATTGAGCGCCTTCTCGCATTGCTCGCTTGGGAAAGCAATTTTGGCAGATAGTCTAAATATTCCGCCAGACAACGTTCTCAATGGAGTTGAAACACCATATTTTATTGTTGCAGCTTTCAAACCGCCTTCATTTTAAATTTGCTAATGCGTCCATTTCATGATGCCCGTAATAATTGCAAAGCTTTTATTCCGTTTTTATGAACAGCTGATTTTTATACTCGATACCGAAGGTAAAGAGTATATTGGTTTTGTGCAATGTCCGTCATGGTGTCTGTCCGTCTGTCCGTCCGTATGTGTGCAAGTTTTTTCCACACCCTTCAAGCTAGGGACTTGAAACTTTCCAATTCTCTTTATCTATGGGATAGTAAATTAAAGTGTCAAGATTGGGGTTCTACGATAACTGGGGGGCTGGCAAATCGATAAATTCGATAACTCAAAAACGATAAATCCGCATATTTCACACACCCTTACAGCTAGAACTACCAAATTTGGTAAGAAGATAGCTACTAGCAACCCCCAAAAAACTGCATCAAAAATTTTGGAGCAACGCCCCCCATTCCGCCCCCAGACCCCCCGCATTTTAAAGTCAAAAAAGCCTATATCTCCCACAGTTTTTGAGCTAGAGCCACCAAATTTGGTGCCAATTTAGCTGACGATGACCCCCCAAAAACTGCACCAAAAGTTTGGATGCCACGCCCACCAATACCGCCCTAGCCGCCCCCAGATGCCCCAACGCTTCGTAAAAAACGGGAATGCGTGTATCTTCCAGAGTAGTGGAGCTAGAGCCACCAAATTTGGTAGGAAGATAGCTGGTAACGACCCCAAAAAACCTGCATCAAAGTTTTGGAGCCACGCCCACCCATCCCGCCCCCAGCCCACCCGCATTTAGAAATCAGAAAAGCCTATATCTCCCACAGTTTTTTAGCTAGAGTCACCAAATTTGGTGCCAAGATAGATGATGATGACCCCCCAAAAACTGCATCAAAAGTTTGGATGCCACGCCCACCAATACCGCCCTAGCCACCCCCATCTACCCCAACGCTTCGTCAAAAACGGGAATGCGTGTATATTCCAGAGTAGTGGAGCTAGAGCCACCAAATTTGGTAGAAAGATAGCTGGCAACGACCCCCAACAATCTGCATCAAAGTTTTGGAGCCTAGCCCATCCATTCCGCCCCCCTTTCCCCACCTTATACAAACTTTGCGCTAGAGTCACCAAATTTGGTATGAAGGTAGCATTTGACATTCCACAAGGATCTGCAGCAAAAATTTGGATGCCACGCCCAACCATACCGCCCCCAGCCCCCCTTTCCCCACTTTATACAAACTTTGAGCTAGAGTCACCAAATTTGGTATGAAGAGAGCAATTGACATCCCACATGGATCGGCAGCAAAAATTTGAATGCCACGCTCACCCATACCGCCCCAAGCCCCATAGCCCCCCTTGCACCACCTTTTACATGCTTCGAGCTAGAGTCACCAAATTTGGTATGAAGGTAGCATTTGACATTCCACAAGGATCTGCAGAAAAAATTTGGATGCCACGCCCAACCATACCGCCCCCAGCCCCATAGCCCCCCTCTCCCCACCTTAAACAAACTCTGAGCTAGAGTCACCAAATTTGGTATGAAGGTAGCATTTGACATTCCACAAGGATCTGCAGCAAAAATTTGAATGCCACGCCCAACCATACCGCCCCCAGCCCCCCTTTCCCCACTTTATACAAACTTTGAGCTAGAGTCACCAAATTTGGCATGAAGGTAGCATTTGACATTCCACAAGGATCTGCAGCAAAAATTTGAATGCCACGCCCAACCATACCGCCCCCAGCCCCCCTTTCCCCACTTTTACAAACTTTGAGCTAGAGTCACCAAATTTGTTATGAAGATAGCAATTGACATTCCACAAAGATCTGCATCAAAAATTTGGATGCAATTCCACCCATACCGCCCCCAGCCCCCCTTTCCCCACTTTATACAAACTTCGAGCTAGAGTCACCAAATTTGGTATGAAGATAGCAATTAACATCCCACATGGATGGGCATCAAAATTTTTAATACTGGTATCGAGTATACCGTAGTCGGTTGCGTCCGACTGCAACGTTTCCACTTGTTGAATCTGCAATTGTTCCACTATCGGAACTATCGATCAACTGTTCTGATGGTTGCTGGCAATTTAAAAACGGAACACAGACAAGAAATTGTCTGACAACTGTTTTTATACTCGTAACCGAAGGTCAAATTCGATAACTCAAAATTGATAAATCCGGGGGCGTGCAATAACGCCTAGTGCAATAACGCCTGCAGGCGTTATTGCATTTCTAAAAGTGCGTTAACGCCTGATCGCGATGTGAAATAACACGTGCACCATGCGGAAAAAAAATAATTCACCCGCTCTTTGTCCGTACTGTCGGCAAAAAATCACATATACGAATAAATTATTCAAAAAAAAAAAATAATACATGTATTAAGCATTTGGAATGTCAAAAATTTATTTTTTTGTCAATTATTCATGTTTATATTAAAAATAAAATAAAATAAACTGAAATATCGTTATTTAGAATTTTGTTGCTTTTAATATTAAACATTTTTAGTAATACAAATCATTTAAAATGTCGCAGGCAAAAATTTTTTTAAACAAAACTCGGCGCTGTTTTTATAGCACGCCTCAGTCTTTTGCGCGCCCATATTTTCCCTACATACAAATTCTCGGAATACACCATTAATGATTTCGATAATCAAAACAAGTTGTTAAAAAACAAAAAAATTATTTGTCGGAACTCACAACAGCTTGTTCAACAACATTGGCACTCTTTTTCTACCGACGTAATTGCTTAGAAAAATATTATACATAATCGCAAATAATGCTAAAACTATATATAACTTTATAAAATAGCTATATCTCGATAACCAAGCGAGTTATCGATAACATAATTCTTCATATTTTCGTCTTACTTTTTCGAGTTCTACAAGAATCAATCTTCAGACCTTGTCGCCGGAGTAATCGTAGACGTGCCACGATCTACATACCTAGTTTAAATGTAAAGCAACTAAAAATGAATTAAAGAAAAAAGTGCAATAACGCCTGCAAGGCGTTATCGCACTTTTAGAAATGCAATAACGCCTGCAAGGCGTTATTGCATGCACCCGATAAATCCACATATTTCGCACATCCTTCGAGCTAGAACTACCAAATTTGGTGAGAAGATAGCTACTAGCAACCTACAAAAAACTGCATCAAAAACTTTGCAGCCACGAGTCACCAAATTTGGTATGAAGATAGCAATTGACATTCCACATAGAACTGCAGCAAAAATTTTGATGCCACGCCTACCCATATCGCTCCCAGCCCCCCTTTCCACACCTTTTACAATTTTTGAGCTAGAGTCACCAAATTTTGTTTGAAGATAGCAATTGACATCCCACCCAATCCTCCCCCAATCCCTCTTTCCCCATCTTTTAAAAATTTTGAGCTCTAGGCACCATGTCTCACAAGGCTGCGCAGTTGATCCCGTAATGACTTACCAACCCAGCGATGAGTTTAAGGGACGCACATTCAGAATATAGTCAAAAAAGAAAGTACTGTTAGCTAAGATTTATTAATAAGATTTTTATAGTTATTGTAAGTTTCCTAATTCAAAAGAAAATATTCAATAAATGAGCCCAGCAAAAAAAAAAAAATTAGCTACAGATTTATTTGCCTGACCTAATTCATATTTAAAACACTAGAGTTGTAGTTGAAGCAGACTGTATGAACCCAACTACCAACTGAAGCTGGACGACCAAGCTTTTAGGAGGAAACGGTTGGCGCTCAGCAGTAGGGCAGACGGCCATAAATATATACTCAGATAGCTCAATTATGAAGGACGGAGTCGGTGCAACAGTGTACTGCGCCGAACCACCTTTTTTTGTTTACGAACACGAAAGACAAAATTGACAGAAACAAGCAGAACAATGCAATCTACGAAATCAAGTGAAATGGAAAAGAGGGAGAAGAGTGTTGTAAGTAGAGATGTTTAAGATAAAGAATTCTGACACTGGCACGTCCGTGCCTTATGACTTTTGTTTTGTGAATGTCTCTTTATTGTTGAATCAAAAGAATTCTTAGCCTAAATACATAATTAGGTTGCTTATGTATAAAGCTCTGTCGCAGCAGAGCGGCCGCTGCCGTTGCAGCGGTCAAGAGAGAGAGAGAGTTGTAGTATATTTATGAATGTACATGTATATGCAGAAGGCAAAGAATGCATATACATTAAATATACATATATAAGGCAAGCGCTGGCTTAGCTGGTAAGGGCTAAAGTGCTTACGTTGCGGATCCCACACTTCGTGGTGGTTGATCAGATTTCAAGTGCGCTGACCGTTTGTGTAGTTGCGTTATATTTGTATATACGTAGCAACAAAGTGTTGCTATGTCTGAAGGTTACGTACCCTGCAATATAGTGGGCTTATGACAGATTGTCATGCATACTACATCTCCCTCCCTTTGAAAAATAACGTAACTTAGTGTAGTTATTTTAGTTCTTTGTAGCTTTATATTTTTTTATTTTTTTTTTTTGTTTATTTATTTTTTTTTTTTTAAGTTTGTTTTTATTTTTTTTTTTTCATTTTATTTATATATATATATATTTTGGATGAGAATGATTAATTAATAAAAAGTTTTAGCCTATCTTTATGTACTTTTTGTACCTTACCCTTTTTATCCTTTATGAAAATATTTTCTCTATCATCTATTTGTTCTACTGTGTAAGGGCCTAAATATGCTGATTCTAGCTTATGGCCAGTTTCATTTCTTAATAAAACCATATCTCCTACTTTTAATTCAAAATTAATTATATTTTTATCGTAGTATTCTTTATTTCTAATTTTATTTTTTTCTAACATAATTCTAGCTCTTTTATAAGCTTGTTCTAGTCTAAATTTACTTTCTTTAGCATAATCTTCTATATTGTACAGTGGATTAATATTATCTATTGTATTAAAATATTGTGGCAAGTTACTTTGCTTACCAAAAACTAATTCATATGGACAATAATTATGTGCCATAGAAGGGTCGTGTTGAAACAGTATACGAAATATTTTAGCCATACATCCCAATCAGTTTTGTCGACTGATATGTATGAACGAATATATTCATTAAAAGTTCTATGACTTCTTTCTACTGTTCCAACTGTCTGGTGGTGGTGTGCTGTAGACGTTATATTGTCTATTTTTAAATATTTGCACAAGTCATTTATAATAGAATTTTTATATTCAGTTCCCATGTCCGTAATGAACGTCTTCATTGGACCGAACTGTAATATAAAAGATTCAAATATAGCTTTAGCGACAGTATTTGCATTTTATTTGGGATCGGTATGGCAACAAGATATTTTGTTAAATCGCAAATAAGCGTAACTGCATATTCGTTACCATATTCAGATCTTGGTAATGGACCTACTGTGTCAACTATTACCCTGTCGAAAGCACTTATTGGCGTGTCGGTAATTGTTAAAGGAGTTTTAGTATGTGTTGTTGTTTTTGACTTCTGGCATTTTGGACATCTACGTACGTACTCTTTTATATGACGAGTCATATTTTTCCAATAGTAGTGTCTTTTTACTTTGGCCAAAGTTTTTGTTATGCCCGTGTGTCCTCCTTGTATGGGATTATCATGAAATGTAAACAAAATTGCTTCTTTTTCTGTATCGCTTGATACAATGGTCACCGGCTTGAGTAGCGCTACTCTTAATAATCTCAATGTATTATTGCCCATATTTATGAAATTATCTATTGAAACTTGTTCAAAGATGATTTCATGCGGTGCCACTTTTAGTTGGCGTATATCATGCATACCGGCTTCCTTTTCGAGCCTTTGGAAAAACTGACCTAAGTCGATAACTCCATTAGTATACAGATCGCTAACATTTATTCTTGCAACGATTTTATTTCCGTGTTTGAAATAACACAGCTTTCCTTTCATATGCAAGGCCACTACTTTTCGTACATCGTCATTTGTGATGACTTCATATACGTTGGGCTTAGAAGCTTTTTCATGATTTTGCCTAAGCAAAGGTTCTTGTTCATTTCCTGCGCAGGATTTATTTTGTCTACTTTGTTGCCTGGTAGTGACTTTCAGGACTTTATTTTGTAAATCTTTTAATTCGGATATTGTTATCCGTGATAGGGCATCTGCCACGAAATTGTCTTTACCCTTTAGATACTCGACTGTAAAGTCGTATTCTTCTAATTCGAGCCGCATGCGTGTAAGTTTGGAACTTGGATTGACCATAGAAAATAAATAAGTTAATGGTCTGTGGTCAGTTTTCACTGTAAAGTGTTTTCCATAAATATATGGACGAAAATGTACTATTGCCCAGTGGATTGCTGCTAATTCTTGTTCTGTTGTGCTTTTATTACTTTCACCCTTTGTAAATGAACGTGATGCGTATGCAATTGGAAGTTGGAGTCCATTATAGTTTTGAGTTAAAACTGCTCCACACGCTTGCTTACTAGCATCCGTTATTATGCAAAATTCTTTGCTGAAGTCTGGGTATTGTAGTAATGTTGGTTGAATTAGCTTGTCTTTGAGGTATTGGAATGCATTTTGGCATTCAACTGTCCATTCAAAAGGAACATTCTTTTTACATAATCTTGTTATGTGCCGTGAATATTCGGCGAAATTGTTTATAAATCGTCTATAATAGTTGCAGAATGCAACGAATCGTCTCGCGCTGTCTGCATCATGTGGGACTGGATAGTTTTTAATGACGTCGTATTTTTTGTCGTCTGGCAAGATTCCTTTATCCGTGCATTTGTGACCGAGGAAGGTTACTTCATGCATGAAAAATGAACATTTTTGCGGATGTAATTTAAGGTTGTATTTCCTACATTTGTCAAAAACATCAGTTAAGTTTTTAAACATATGTTTTTCGGAACAACCAATAACTATTAAATCATCCATATAAAGGAAAGCTTGCGAAGAATCAAGGCCAGAGAACGCTATAGTCATCATTCTCTGAAATGAATTTGGCGCTATTTTTAAACCGAATGGTAATCGCGTGAAGCGATATGAGCCATTGCTCGTTGAAAATGAAGTTATATTTCTTGAACTTTCTTCGAGTTCGATTTGATGAAAGCCTGACATTAAGTCAAGGCATGAGAAATATTTTGCTCTACCTAGTTGATCTAATATATCATCAATTCTAGGCAGTGGAAATTTATCGGACAGTAATTTTTTATTAATTTGACGATAGTCAATTACTAACCGCCATTTTTTATTTTCTGAGCCTGGAAGGGCTTTCTTTGGGACAAGTAAGAGTGGGCTGTTGTATTCTGATACAGACGGTTCGACAATGTTGTCGCTGATTAATTTTCCAACTTGTTTTTGTATTTCTTCTGTCTGGCTATGCGGGCTTCGATAGTTCTTAATGTACACTGGTTCATTATCTTTTAGTCTCAGTTGTTGTTTATAGAAGTTATTTGTTGTGATTGATTCGGTTTCAAGACCGAATATGTCACTGTAATTGGTGCATAAATTGGTTAATTCCGACTTGAATTGTGGGGGGAAATTTTTTGCTAGCTGAGATATGACAGTTTTTTCTCTATGTTCTTGATTTGTGTGAACTACATCGTAGCTCGAAAGTGATTCATGTTTTAAATTATTTATTGTAACTAATTGGTCGGTACTAGTTGTATTTAGTAAACGGACAAACGTATTTTGAGATGTTGCAATTGTGTTTGCAACATATACACCAGGTTGAATTTCCTGATTTGGAATAAATACACCATCTTCTTTTGAGGTTAGCGTGACTTTTCGGACAACTTGAGATCTTGCTGGCAGAAGTATTGAGTTTATACCAGAGTCATATGTTATTGGAACATGGATCGGATATTTTAGATTATTGGGTCTAATTATAAACCAATCTTCCGATGGTTTGAAATCTAGTTGACAATTGAATTTTTTTATAAAATCAATGCCTATTATTCCATCACATGGTATAGCGAAATCTAAATCAACTATGTGAAAATTGTGTGGAATTATATATTTTCCTGTCTGAATCTCTATTGATGCTAGACCTTTGGATTTTAAAATCTCTTTACTTATGCCTTGAATGTTTATTACATTATTAGGCTGGATGTCATGAAAGACATCAGAAGTTTCTTTAAGTATTGAGATGTCTGCACCTGTATCTATTAAAAAGGTAAGTTTTTTACCTGTTGACACGTGGTCAAATGAAACAAATATATTGAGACTAAAATTTATTGTATGAACTTTAGTGTTTTCTATTGCTGGGTATCTAAAGGTTGCTCGGAGTTTCCCGAAACATCTTGGGTTACTCTGACATTGTTATGACCTCTGTTTGACTTGCCTCTAGTGTTTTGGCCTCGAGTGTTGCCTCTGTTATTATTGTAGTATTGTCCTTGACCGCCTCTGTTGTAGGGTCGGCCTCTATAGTTACCTCTTCCGCGGTTTCCGCCACGTTGAGAGTAATTTTGGTAGAACAATACAGAGTTGGGTTGTCCAGTTGCCTCTGTGCAACTGTTGACAAATTTGGATATCGCATCATTCATGTTATTGAATGTGCCGGCCTGCATGATAAGTTTTACCTTATCGTTAGTACAGTTTTTGGTCATTGCCTTAACTGCTTGGGCTGTACTGTATTTATTGGCCAGTTCCGGCGTTAAACCATCGTTTATATATGCGCCTTCCAAAGCTCTTGTTAACTGCTCAACCTCTTGTGTATACTGGTTGGCAGTTTTGCTTCGTTGTTGCAAGTTGAGTAATTTGGCTGACAATACTTCTACTGACTCGCCTTTTACTGTGCTTGATAGTTTTGCAATAATTTGAGCGATCGTTTGCTCATTGCTAATCAAGTTTCTTGCGTGGCCTCTTAATTTTGTCTTTATAAGTTCTATGGCCGTTGCTTCGTGGTCACCTTTAATTGTGTCTAATAGACTTAAAGCGTCTTTGAAGCTTTGTAGATTTTCTGCTTTGCCATCGTACTCGAATAGAAGAGACGAGGCTGTTTTCAGAAAATCTACTACTTCTTGTTGTATCATTTTTATTGGTTTGATTTCTTCTTCAGAATCAGAATCAAAATCAATGTCAGTTTCGTTGTCTGGCATCCGGTTGTCTAATACGGATGGATCGAATGTTACCGGTACACTTAGTACCGAAGGAAGAAATAGGTGTAGGTCGTGTTTTGTGTCCAAGGTAATTAACGCGGATCTTAATCTGTCGATAATTTCTCTTGCTTGTAATTTGTGTGGACTTTTAAGTTGTCATAATTGAGATGTATAAGTTCCCGACATTCGTTGTACGTTTGTACTAGTATTTGGGTATGCTTGATTATAGTTCCAATTCGTATGGGAACTTTCTTATTTAAGCACTTATACGATTTAATGAACTCAACGCGTTTTTGTATTATAAGCTCTCTGAATTCTGTCCATTCCATGAGTTACTAATATTTATCGATGCAGTCGCACCATTAGTAACTGACCAGAAGCTTCTGTTAGTTCCTTTACCATCACATATGGCAAAGTGGATAGCACTATACCTTTTTCTTTTATACTACAGTGGTATAGTGGGCTAGTAATTCTATTATACGAGTCCACGTAGGCGTACTCAAAATCAGATATCGAAATTAATTCGTGAAATTGATTTAGTACACAAATTGCTCGTATAATGAACTCTGGGTCTCTTTCGAATGCTTCGGCTATTGCCGCATGCATTTTGAAATACTTATTATGTGATACTCATGCTCATACTTTGTTTGGGAAATCTGGGTCTTTGTTAAGCATACGTTGTAACAGAGTTTTATTCTGATACTTGAGGTATATCCATCATACAATAATATATATATATATATAAATTTAATTTATTCAAAATTTTTATTAGTATTTATCGTTTTTTCTTTTCTTTTTTTTTCATTCAATTCTAGATTTTATCTAGGTCGTTAGCCTTGTTGATGTATTTTTTCTGAGGCACTTATTGTGTAGCTTGTATAATTTAAAGAACATATTTGCGCTTAGAATAACAACGATAATTATTAACAAAGTATTTGTTATTCCTAAATCTACACTACTTGATTCTACTTTATTTATAACATTAGCGGTGGAATCCACCGTTTTTGTGTCTACGAGGCCCATTTTGGCCGATTCTGTGTCATAAACGTTTTCCGTTTTAGATATTATATTATTATTTAGATTTCCTATTTTGAAATTATTTGTAATTTACATTTGTTTTTTTTTTTTTTTTTTTTATTTTTATTATTGTACAATATGAAATATGTTATAATAATTTTATTGGCATAACTGTGCCGTCTGTTTTTAGTTTTGGTAATATTGTCTACAAAAATTTTTATTTTATTCTTATATGATTACATATATATTAATACGTTTATAAATTTCTTACTTTATTTTTTTTTTTTTTTATATAATTTTAGTAGTTATATGAATTTTAGTTTTATCCCATTTTTTTTAATTGCTAATGGCTATTTAAATTTAAATTATTTATTATTGCTTACATAATAAAACAAAAACTGAGACTGAAAGTGTTGATTGTTTTTACCAATTCAGTATTTACAACATTTTCTATTTTTTTTTTTGAAAGGGTTGTACGCCAACTGGCGGAGAGAAGTTTAAAATTAATTCACGTAAGGTGAATGTACATATTCTCCTACCTAGTGTTTGTTTGGCTTTGCGGGCCAGACGCTTACCGGGCGACTTAATTATCGCCGGGTATTACAAAAAATTTTCTCAGATAATAATTTTTAAAAATATTCGTTGAATTGTATGTTGATCTGTAGTTCCTGCACCCTTTGTGATGCCGCCGGCTTCTGCATTCTTTGTAATGCTGTCGTCTTCTTATGGTCAACTTGGTACGTTGACGTTGCCGGTGCTGGTTCTTCGCACAGGCCTTATACTGCGGCGCCGTTGACGGTGGTCATCTCCTGCTTGTTGTTGCCGCAAGTGTACTCGCAATGTACTGAATATAGGGGTCCCTCGCAGTCGGCCGGACACTTCTTTTTAATGCTGGGTATTGGCTGAGGAGCAGGGCGATTAGTGATATGATTTATATTTTTATTTTGAATGGTACAGAGTGCGTGTGTTTTTAGTAATTGCTCTAAATGTTCGAGCTCATTGTTTAATTTAACAGCAACATCCCAAGTTGGGGGGGTGATGCTTTTGTATAAGAGTCTTACTATCTCGGTCTTTCTTTTTCTGAGTCGCTCTTTAATGCCAGAACGTCTGGTCTTTTTCCGACACGGCATCTCTGTACTCACTCTGACATTTTGTGTTCGCCGAAGCCCATCAGCTCTATGGTCCACGACGATATCCTTTCGCAGACGATGATAGAAGCCAGTTCAAGCAATTACTCCATAAACGTTCTCCTTCCAGCTGGATATGGCTGTGCTTCCGTTAAGTTGTAATGTTTGTCGATATGTGGGATTGGAATAGCCCCAGTAGATGGATTCTGTCCAGTAGATGGATTCATCGTAATGGCCAGTTGACGTTCTTCTTACTGCTCCTGCAGTCTCATAAGACACCAGAGCCATAACATATGCTTACAAGCTCACAAACAACAGAAATTTGTTACGAACACGGAAGACAAAATTGACAGAAACAAGCAGAACAATGCAATCTACGAAATCAAGTGAAATGGAAAAGAGGGAGAAGAGTGTAATCGAGTTTACATTAGAACAACAAAAAGATCACTCGCGACACGAATAACAGAACATAAGGGAGACGCAAAGAATAGAAAGACTACGACAGCACTAGCTTAACATTTGAGTGAAAACGGCCATACAGCTGATTTTGATGCGGTCAAAGTACTTGACATAGAGAGAAGAGAGCGAACAAGATTAACGCTGGAGAGCTTGCGTATACAGCAAAGAGGGGACGACGTGCCTAACCACAAAGAAGACATTGACCAGACGAATTACATTTACGCAGCCGCAATAAGCAAACCAAACTGCAGCAAACAACATCAAAAACAGCTGGACAAAAATTAGAATTACACTTAAAATGTATAATTTTGACGGAAAGAGGCAGTATTAGGATTAGGACTGACGAAACAAAAATTATGTAGAAAAACAACCAAAATGTATGTACCAAATAATAAGTGGTTTATGTAGTAATGTATTTATGTGAAGTGTAACGTGTATATATTTTTTTTTTAAATAAAATC